>NWSH02000078.1:4767804-4800001 GCA_002382865.2 Heliothis virescens | reverse complement strand
TTTTATAATTATAGCCAGAAAGTACGTTCCTTTTCGAATTTTGTATTATTACTAAACAATATTTTTACAAATTATAATTAACTGTATATGAATCGAAACAAAATTCAAGTTTACAAGTAAATGCCAACTCACCACAGTACTGAAATGTTGACTGGACTNATGCCAACTCACCACAGTACTGAAATGTTGACTGGACCCACCACGTGCACACGGAGTAACCGCGACTCTAGCATTGACATCGTAATGGCGGCCGTCAATCGGCGTTGCTTGTAGCTAGCTTCACTATTAACCTTGAAGCATAGCCGGGTTGTAACCTTGAGTCTGACGTATTTACCGGGAATTTCAAATTTTAAAAACACACAACGGACTGACGAATGACTCTGAACACAAAGTTTATTCTTTATTTTAAAAATAATGGCAACAATATTACACTTGAAAGCTTTGGTAAACACTGTAAAGTATATCGCAAATTTAGATTAAATAGTAAGTTTTCTTAAATAATTGGCAATTTTTAACATACAGCCACTTGATTGCGCAGTTTTGGAATTGTGACATGCCAAAGGACTGACGATTTGAGGATCTATCGTGATTTTTTATATACTTGTAATGAAAATAAATACCTGATATTGGATGACCAAATAACGGATATTTGATTATTTTAAATCCAATTAAAATTTCCAGTAAATATACGAAAACTTTGTATTTATGGACTGGTGACATCAAGTTACCCATTTTTTGTAGAACCACCCTTATTGCAACACCGGCCGGAACCTTTGACAGGTGTTTTTCGCGCCAACCAGTTTGAACATGGAATGTAATCAGCTGTTTAGACCGTCTTTCTGGTTATTAAAAGCGAGGACTATTTTTATCTATGGTATTTTCATAGAGATACGGAATTTGCGTCGCAATGTTACACCTGCTAGTTCCTGCTAGTTTGCTAATAGACAGAAAAGTTTTTAATGTTGACTCTTAGAGTATACATAAGATGTTTATCTGGAACTTGTTAAACGGGCCACTAATCTATTTTACGAGGTGTTTGTAATTTTTGCAATTAAAAGTTTTAATTGATAAATAAGAGTTTATTCATAAATAAGCTGTATCTATGGTACTATACTGTTTATTTTTTTCAATGTGTTTAACTTTAAGCTATCGTCGAGAAAAGTCTATTGATTTCATAGACGGTTCTTTGTATTGAATGCTTCCTAAGATGTCATACAGACAGAAAAATTTTACGACCTATAAATTATTTGTAATTATAACTAGCGATGACTCGCGACCTCGTATGCTTTATTATTAGATAAATACATATTGTTTAAATACATTGTAGGTAATAAGTTTCTAAATCGTAATAAAATTTAAATATAACACCTGAGTTTTTATCATGTTTTTATATTATTTTACTTGATACTAAAGACAAGAAGAAAGAAGAAAATACATTTATTGACACAACACATGAAAAAAAAAAAGAATAATGGTTGTGTCCAATAGGCGCCAGTTCAGCATTTATGTCAGACACGTAGTGCCTGACGCTGGTTTTTTAACTGGGCCTACTACACTAATACTAGCGTCATGAAATCTCTAAAACTTCGAGATATCTATTTAAAGGCCCAATGTGGTTAACCAGAGCACTTTATAGTCTGAAACCACTGACGTATATTATTGTATTCTCATGTGACGATTACGACACTGACGGATTGTTCTAGAGTTTTATTCATGTATATTTCCTCTTATACTCGTAATTATATTTAAATTTGGAACGTCATTTGTATATCGAAATGGCCAGGATGATGACATTTCTGCTAGTCCGCTCCGTAACCCAAAGGGAGATTTGACAATCGCATATTTTTATATTTTGACACGATTGAGGAAATAACTCTTTGAACCTATTGTTAAATAGGTAATAGGGAAAATAATATCAAGGTAAATAATGTAGGTAATAGAAGAACCTATGTTGTAATAAAACATTATTTTTCAAAAGTACAGACGCCAACACGTCAACCTACTTCAACACGTCTTTCTTCAATAGAATTTTAACCTTATCACTATAGTGGAAGGTTAATCTTCGATTGGTAAAATTTGACAGATTCGGGTGACCTGAAATAAACAGACTAGGTACCTACCACAGATTAAAGTGACATTTGATCTTAAGATTTATAGAAGTGACATGCCATCGACCCCAAGTCCTACGTCTCTCAGTAGAAATATAAAAAGCTAATATAATTATTTTAATAGTATTGAAGGCTAGGTATACGGAAGCTGGTAATATTTCTGTAGCAATTGACCATGATCTCACGAAGGGCTACACGTATGGAAGATACAAAAATAAACAAACCATTTTGGTTTTATTTCTACGAAGAATGTTTGCGTAAATATTGGAACATTTTCCGACCAAGTTTTGTAAACTTGTGATGAGTAGGAAACTACTAATAATCTTGGTATTATTCCTTTAAAGTCTTTAGGTCATTACTTATGGGGTTTTATTACATTACTATATCTACTTCTAATTAACTTATTATTACTAAGTAAGACTTCGCTGTCCGTCCGTCCAACTGTCGTCAGGCTGTAACTCGAGAACTGAAATTCACAGATTAATATGTGTTTCTGTTACCGCTTTAACAACCAATACTAAAAACTGTTATATAGGTAATAAGAATGTTAGGGGGCTTCATACAACAAACGTGCTTTTTGTACGGAACCCTTCGTGTGCGAGTCGGACTCGCACTTGGCCGGGTTTCTTCACTTAGAACTATAGATCGTCAAGCTCTAGCTTTAAATACAAGAAGCATCAGTACAGTTGGCGCAACTGATTCGCAGTAGGACATCAACAGAAATACACACTTGCACTCATAGATACAGGATACATTTCTATTATTGCACTAGATTGATTTTTTTGATAAATCCCTCTAACACCATTTTCTCTAAAATACAAAAAGAGGAGATGCACCAATATGCCAATTTATTACTCTCCAAATCCGTACAAAATCTTTGAAGGATCAGTTAAGATACTCCGGAATATTTAGCAAATATTCCCGAGTCTAAACTAATCCTAGATATTTCTTGGGAATGTCAATTATACCCTGTATTTACATTATTTCAATGCAAATATGTCTTAGCGTTAAGAAACAAGACATAGATGGGAAGCAGCGACTGGAAGCGAGCCAAGTATTATAGCAAACATTTGTATAAACTGCGCTAATATATAAAAATAAACGGCGTCTGTTTGTTGTTCCTTCATGTTGAACATCAGGTGAAATGCTTACCGCGGTATTATTTATGGATCCAAGATTCGCCAAGGGCGCCAGACTGATTGAAAGTGCAAAAAATAAATAGTTTATTAGTTTACATCGCTAAATCATAGTTTACGAATAGCGGTAAAGTTTGCAATATATTCGTTTATGCTTCCGTGAATTTTCAGCGAAATTCGTTGAAAGAGAAGTTTCCTTCATGTTTTTTTGTATGTAAACTTTTTTGCTGAATTGATTGATCCATCGATTCGTTTTCTCAATGAAATCTTGAACAATTTTAGTAGCAAACGGCTAATATTTATAGGTAAAAATTAGTAATAGATTGGTAATTAGACAGTTGAAACGCAATTGGCCCTCAATTGTGGTACTTCAAAAGAAATATTTTGGCGCCCTGGTTTTGCAAGCTTTTTTTTGAACGGAGTGCCACGGCGGGCGCCAAACTGAACCTGGCGCCCCAGATTTTTCTCTTTAACATCTTCAATAATAAAGCTACAATATGTGCGACATCTTCATTTTATTAATTTATTCACCAACCACCACCAATTATTAATATAAAAGGAACAATAATTTATAAATAAAGACAGCACCACACATCTTGACTTCCGTCGTGAAAAATAAACAATAAGGCCATGTGGCTTAAAATTATTAACGGCGGGAAAAATCCAGTTCCGCCATTGAATGGGATTATTTTTAGCGGGAATATTTATTTTTATGTAGGTGAGCGTTTGGTGAATTTTATTGCGTTTTTCTTTTTATTGAAATAGCGGGCATAGAGTAAATAGTTTGTGCGAAGAGGTTTTAAGACGGTCTGTCTGGCCAGTTGTAAACACCTACTACAAGGTTTTTGCAGCATCTTTGAACTAAGGCTGAATTATTTAAATATTTAATTAAAGGAGACTGATTGTGGTAACTTTATGTGCTGTCGTCTGTACATGCGCCTGCACATCAACCTTCCTTAATCTGACATTTTTTTAAATAGATTTTCAACCTTATCACAATAGTGAAAGGTAAATATTTGTTTGGTAAATTGTTTTTCGACTTTCATCTAAAAGTCTTCATAGTAATTATAACAATATCGAATGGACATCAAAAAGCCACAGTCTAGCAATACGTAATGCTTCCCACGTCCAATCTAAACACATAAATCTGTTCCTAATCTAGACACGCGGCAGCGTGTCAAGCCAAGTTCAAGCAAAGACTGGCTGGCAAGCGCCACGTGTATATTTACAGGAACCATTTGGTGCCACTTTTTACCCCTCCATAACTCAAAACCTATTTAACGTAAACACTTGAAACTACGTGTGTTTCATTATGTCCATGAGGACACCTAGAAGCCCAAATTTCACGAAGCTAGCTCAAACGGTTATAAAGATATGAAGGTCCAAAAAGTCGAAAATTCCCACTGACTGACTGACTTATAGTACCTAAACCTAACCTACTTCCAGACAACCTAGAAATATGAAATTTGGAATCTAGCTCGGTAATTGTGTGTAAGCGTAGGAAAAAATCTGAAAACAAAAAAAAGTTAAAAAATAGGGGGGGTCCCCATACAACGTCACACGTTCATTGTATAGGGACCCCCCCTAATTTTAATATTTTTTAAATTTATAGTATTTCTTGTTATAGCGGCAACGGAAATACATCATTTGTGAAAATTTCAGCTTTCTAGCTATCACGGTTTATGAGATAGGCTTAGTAATACGGTCCCATTTTACCCTTTGGGTACGAAATCCTAAAAAGAAAACTATACAGCGGAAACGCAAGAAAAAAAATTAAATCTAAATCTGCTTCTTTACAAAAAGTAATGATATCCCACCAAAAACATAAATGTAAAAAAGGAAAGCCAAGTTCAATACAAAACCTATGCTTGGTTGTGGGCTTCGCCGCAAAAAGAATGGAGATCTAAATGAGTACCAAGTTCTGTACAAAATCAAAATATGTATTTATAGGAACAAGATATAACTTGGCTAGTTTTTATCAGGATTAAAAAAATGTTTTATATATATTTCATTAATAACTGAGGTAATGAAAACTGGCCAAGTCAAATCTTGTTCCTATAAATACATATTTTGATTTTGTACAGAACTTGGTACTCATTTAGATCTCCATTCTTTTTGCGGCGAAGCCCACAACCAAGCATAGGTTTTGTATTGAACTTGGCTTTCCTTTTTTACATTTATGTTTTTGGTGGGTTTATAATACTCATTTATGTCTTCAACGTTTGTGGCCAACTTGTTAAGTAAACATAATACGATTCAATTTAATAACAATGTTTACTTCAACCCAATTTTAATATAAGATTTTTAATCAACATTTTTCAGACGCTTATAAGATAATTTAAGATTTTTAATCATATTTTTACTGACTGCCGTGAATGGTAGTGAGAGGAAGATTTTTCTCGCATTTCATATAAGACGTCATTTTTTTTTTTTAAGGAGGTTCGCTTGAAGTGATTTCAGTCATTCAAAGTGAAAACAAGGGTGAAAAAAGTCTTGTGTTTTTGCTATTTCCTGTGATGTTTCTTGCATCAGTGACCCAGGTTATTTGTTTAACATAATAAACCATCTGATTTAATATACTCCATGTACTCAATCGTATATCAACAAGATATTCAAAGCTAAGACAAGATGTGAATTGTTTAAATGATACATCAGACAGACTCCGTTAGTTGTTAGATCAAACTGCGGCTGAATGAAAACACGACTTGTGTGGGTTTCGACAAAATATTAAGGTTTGTGTTAAAGGATGTTTGTTAGCAATGGTCCTGTTTTATTATTTCCATAGAAATAATATTGAAAAAAAAATATGTTTGATCTCTATGGAAAAATAGGAATGAAATCCAAAATAAAATATCAATTAATTTATTTATTAACATTTTGTAATAAAACACTGCAACAGCATTTCCACATTGAAACTAATTAAAATTCTTAAATGTCTTTGTTATGTATTGTCACGAAGTCTATTATTACAACATTTATGTACTTACCTAAGTTTTAATTAAAAAACTATGTGCAACTGTATGTGCAAATTCTTAAAATAAGGCGAAAAGAAATACCATTTATAAAAATGCGCCAGCAAAAAGACAAACGCCGTAGAAATTCTAAATTCAAATTAGGTAACCAAAGAGTAAATCGCGCGCCAAAAACCCGCATCACCTGAACTGAGAATACTAAACGTGTGTGAGTGCCCTTGCAGTCACAAATGTGCATGACCTAATTACTAGCAATAAAAGCCGAAATATATTTTATGACTACGTTAGACTTACAACGGACCGTGTATAATTGCTGCAACTAGCGACATGCACGCAATAGTTGAATGAATTCTAAGGATTTGTATGCATCCAACCTCTTTCGTAATGGCTTTAAAAATCGAATTGATTTTTGAAATTCGAACTTTCATTGTAGAGGCATAAGAGGTTTTGATGGCCAGCTCTCGTTCATCTGATTGGATACCTTCAAATGTCTTCCGGATAAAAGTGAAAGAGATTAGAAATATTAGGAGGAAATCATACATGAGTAACAAGTAAGCTTATAAATAGTAATGATGAGTTCTGTAAATATTGGCGTAAATATACTTGAAGTCGTAAGTGATAATTCTAATTTAAATAGGCCTTCTATCTCATGGAAGGTCAAGTCCAAGTTGCATTGCTCATTTGCACAAATGTGTATGTTTAGCCAAATCTCAGCATTCATATAATTTATTAGATAAATAGCGGAAGCATATCTTATATGTCTTGCAGTATTTTTACGATAGCATATTTTTTTTATTATAAAGACATTATAGTGTCACCGCGTCTTATGTGCAGTTGACAGTTGTCAGTTTTCAAGGGAAAACTGACTTATTTGTAATGACTGACACCACCTGTCAACTGCACCAAAAACAGCAACACACTTTTGACAGGAACACATTTGACAGCTCCATGCAACTCCACAGATAATGACCACATTATGTAAACCACAGAGTCTAAACAAAGAAGTTTCTAATCCAAGGTCGTACGACACTTGTTTAACGGAAACAATTTAAAGTGGCTCTGTTTTAGAAACATTTTGCGTGGTTAACGAACTAAAGATAATGTGGACAGACATTATTTTAATGTGTAAGATTTTCATGGTGGCGAAGTTATAGTTTATAGCTACTTATCCTTTGAACGTTGTCTCGTATTTATGGGAACATTATGTTGTACTGAAGTGTTTCTTAAAAGGTTTACGGGAAACAATAAATGAGTAATCATACCTATACATATAACGCTAGAATAGCTGCTTAGATATTTGAATATAATTACCAATACTTTTGAGATTGAGCATCGATTTTATCAAATAATTTATAATCAATACCGACCTTAGCGCAGGGGCCAAAATGTAAATTTCGCATGTAGCCCGAAATGTCGTTTAAACCTTAATCCTATAATTAGTATCTAAGTCCAATAAAAAGAAAATTAAATTATAAGAACTGAGTACCCTTGATTTTAAAATTATATTTTCATGACCCAAAAATCTGCATCATTCCCCTTCTTATCAACCTACACAATGCAATATGTAATAATCAAGTACACAACAGCTAACAAGACGTCAACGAACCCTGCGCACACGCAACTATGTCCGCGTATACCAATTAAACGCATTGCTATTACCATGGGAATCTTGGCTCACTCATAACTAAGAACGAGGGGATAAAGGACCTATTTATAGGACAGCTGCCGTACGTACTTAAAGTCCTAGAAATAGTAAAAGGATGTAAAATGATTAGACTGCAGGAATGGAAGACATTCTGGTTGTTACGGGTTCCTGGATACAGGTTTTATATGTTCATATGCATGGCTGATTCTTTATGCAAATTCGCACTTTTCCTATAATGTATAGCAGAATGGAATGTGCAAATTATTGGTAATCTCGCCAACGGTTTCACCCGCGTCCCGTTGGTACTATTCCGTGCCCCGGATAAAGCCTATAGCTTATTGCCTTCCTCGATAAATGGGCTGTCCAACACTGAAAGTGCAGTCCAAATTTCTCAAATCGGACCAGTAATTCTTGAGATTAGCGCGTTCAACCAAAACAACAAACAAACTCTTCAGCTTTATAATATTAGTATAGATAGATTAATATGGATGTACGTGTTTGAAGCAATGTCAATTTCCTAACGAAATATCCAAAAAGCAGTATTCAGAATGTTTCACGTTCCTATCTTACTCGATCACAATTTGATTGCTTGTTACCGCTCTAATCTGCTGATATAGTGTTCTTATCGTTGATTAGATTCCTACATGGAATTTCTATTACTAATAAGTAGTCAGCATAAATAACTTCCCCGAAATAGTGGCATACTCATCAATATTTGGAAATAGTAATCACCACCATCAGCCTTTTAACTGTCCTACTGCAGGACACACACCTCTTCTCAAGAGAACGAATGAATTGTTAATCATCACGCTTGCTCATGACTGATTGGTGATCTTAGACTTCAAAGTCCAGGTTTCCTCAAGATGATGACCTCAATTCTTTCCTTAACTTAATCATATTTTTTCTCTAAAAAGCACAGACTTATCTTTTAAACAAAGACATTATATTAAAGGTACAACAAAGTCTCAACTACAATATTTATTAAAGGAACCATTTCCATAAAATCCCAACCTTATAGTTATGACGTAAGCACTGTCATCTCTTCCTGTCTCCTCATCATTAATTGTTCTAAAAATATCGTCAGCTAGAACAGCTGTTAACACAGTTTCCACCGCGTCTGGTCCACATCTGAATTGGATAGTTTCGGCATCAATCTGTGGCGAAAATAAACTGTACGTTCATGGTGAAGGTTCTTCCAGTTTCCGTGCTTTGATGAAATATTGGTTACCTTAGGAATGTTGGCAGACTGATTTGTGGTCGTTATTTTCATTGAGCTATTGGAGCTAGTAACGTTTTGTGACGGGGTCCGTGGATGATTTTTTTCATGACAAATTCCTCTATGTTTCGGATAGCACGGCAAAGTGACTGCGTGTGTGTGAAGTGTGACTGAACCTAACATAGTTGGGAAAAGGCTAGATTCTCATTGAGCTACTGGTACTGTTTAGCGCTATGATACTGAGTTTGATCTTCCATGTGGTTCAATTACCCTAGGCCTAGTTTACTCTTGTTTGATGATCTTGCGTTGTCTAGGTAACCGGGAAGTGAGCCTCGGCCTCGAATATAGTTAGTGAAATGAAAGCTCATTCGCCTTCACCTTAAAAAATACCCTATGAATACACGGACTATTTACTAGTGTCCTTTAAGCTCACATTTTGGAAAACCTTTAATAAAGATTTTATTTTTGAGATCAATAAAGCGTGACGCACAATTTAATAACCTCCCCACATACTTTAAATCGCACCTACTAACATTATCCGACTCTTCCACCTTCAATATACCATAATACCCAAGTTCACGGTCAAGGTCACCGATAAGAAGACCATGATAGCACCATGGCCCATCGTATAGATAACACTGTACTTTAGTGGACGTCAAATTCAAGGTGAGATGATGGTGGCCAGTTTTATGAGGAACTGGTCCTGCCATCTGGCGAATAAAAACGTAATTTGACTAAAGTGTTATACTGGATCAAATTGCTTATGGTGTTTTCTACATAACACGTTTTTATACTAAATCTTTCGTAATCTAGGAAGGAAGGTTTGAGCATGAATGTGGATGGATACAGTGGAAGGGGACGACCAAAGACACGATGGTTAGATTGTGTGAAAGTCGATACGGCTAGGAAGAATGTTACTTGTGAGATGACGACAGAAAGAAGATATGGAAGAAAACATGCTGCGCTGACCTCAAACAAATTGGGATAAGGGCAGGAAGGTGATGATACTGATAATGACGAGAAAGATAGCACTTAATAATTGTTTTAGGATATGACTCTTTAAGCTTTTCCCTTCGCATTCTGGGCCTGAATCAAAACTCAATTACACCGTTTGCAAAACTGCCAATTCCTCTTGAAACTATTAACAAAATCAAGAAATAAACCACAAAATTCTTCCTGAGGTCACTGACTCATCCCTAATCCGTATTCCGAATGACGTGCCCTGCGCAAACGCACGGATCACGCGTAAACACTTGAATTTATCAAATTCCGTGTAATAATGAGTAATTTAGTTTACACAGACATTTGTCAGACATTCTGAAATCTTGTTCTGACCCAAATGTCAGATTTGTTTATGTTTATTCATACACTAGCTTCTGCCCGCGACTTCGTACGCGGACCATGTCGCTTATGCCAGCGACAACGGATCGTCAAAATCAAAGATCTGAAACGACTGATGTCAAAACAACGGGATGCGCGAGACGATTCGAGATGTTTTAGATCTCTCTTTTTTGTAATTCAACAGAAAATGCTCACCAGATCAAACAACTTTTACTAAAATATAATTCCTATATGTTATAGTGTAGCTGATCTCTTGGAGCTCCACATCAGTTACTCCAGATCTTTAAATTTATTCTCTTAGCAGAAAATGCTCATCACGTTAAACAATTTTTACTACGATAGCATTTTTATATCTCTTACAGTTTAGCTGATTTGTTGCGGTTCTTCATCAGGTGCTCAAATTTGATCAGGACACTTTTTACTCCCACCATACCAAACGTCAAAATACATTGCAATAAAACCTAAAGAATCTCTTTATACACAACATTTGATGTTTTACCTGTAGGAGCCAATACAAACAAATTATCGGAGCTAGTGACGCGCGAGAAAGCCACATAAAGCTGTCCATGTGAAAAACAGCTCGTCCTAAGATCGACACCGGCGGCTCGAAGTGTCTGACCTTGCGACTTGTTAATAGTCATCGCAAAACATGGAGTAACAGGAAATTGCACGCGCTTGAATTGAAATGGGAAATGATTTGGAATTAGCGGTATGCGTGGTATAAATACTACTTCACCAGATCCACAACCCGTAAGAATTTCGGCTTCTATGATATTACTTCGAAGTGCAATTACTTTTAGCCGAGTTCCATTGCACAGCTTCGGGGGTGTTAAATTTCGAAGCAACATTATGGGAATGCCTACTTTCAAAGTAATATTATGTGCGGGGAGTCCAGGTGCAGCGAGAGAGTTTAAAAATTCAACCGGGTAATTTATAACGTCACTTTGGTCTATCACTGTATTTATAGACTGGTATACCACTTGATCTCCTTCGATTCGTTCGAGAATAGTTTGGTTAATGGCAGCGGCTTGGTCGTTTCTGGGCGTAAGTATTGCTCGCTCACAAAGCCATGAATTGTCTTGACATATTAATTGAGAAAGATCACCATAAACTAAATCAATGAGTTCCTCCACCGAAGCAACAATTTTACACAGGTTGTCGGGTAGAGTTACTAAACTATTCGATTCGGGAAATGAGCCTTCGCCGATTTTCAATAAAACTCCAGAAAATTCTTGCGCACGGGGGTTGCCACCTAAGTGAGCCCTCATGTTCTGCGTCAAACTCAATTTTTCTATCCGAGGCCAGAGCACGGAGCGTTTTAGACATGCCCCAACCTCATCAGCTCTTGTTCCTCTGGTAATCACGGGTAGAGTCTGACGAAAATCACCACAAAATAAAACTGTTACCCCTCCCATAACGTGATCATTTCGCCGGATGTCTTGTAGAGTGCGATTGACGGCTTCTACGGCCTTCTTGTTCGCCATCGTACACTCATCCCAAACGATTAGGCAGCACCCTGCAAGAATCTTTGCCTTTTCGCTATTTCGGGATACGGCACAAACTGGTGTTTCATTTATATCCAGGTCCAAAGGTATCTTGAACATGGAATGGGCGGTCTTACCTCCAGGAAGTAAAGTGGCCGCAATACCTGAAGAGGCGACCGCTAGTGCTATTTTTTCTTGTCTTCTCACTTCAGCTAGTAGCAGTCTAGTCAAAAAAGTTTTGCCTGTACCACCAGGGGCGTCGAGGAAAAATAATCCACCATCTTGTTGACTGACACTTCTCAAAATTCGGTCATATACAGACTTTTGTTCATCTGTAAGGGTGCCAATAGTATTGTTCACGATTTCGGCCATCGCGGCACGATCATAATTTGTCTCCGCTGCATACTCTCGACCAACACGCCGAACTGCAGTAGTTTCCTGCGGCTCTGGAAGACCATAATGACTCAAAGGATTGCCACCTATTGAAATCACAATATCTTGAAGTGCACAAAGGCAACGATTAATAATACGCTCGTCAGACTCCGCTACACTATCTCCATCAGCGTGCCTAGCCGCAAAAAGAAAATCTTCTGATAGATGCCGTTGGTATTTTTCCCATAGCTGACTTGGATGGGAAAGTCCGCAAAACACTATCATGATTGCAAACAAATGTCGCAATCGACTGGGAGTGTCACTGACTACGGCCTCTTCAAGAGTCTCGTCCCAATTTCGATCGTCATCTAGCAGACGCAGTGCGCTGCAAGCTCCGTGAAAGGTGGAATGCTCAACACCATTAACAGTTTTTAAATATGTATATGAAGTGGCTCCCCGGACTGTGTGCAATAAAAGACGCAAGTAATAGCATTCACTATTACTCGGATGAATCGTGTACACGCGTCCTAGTGCATGCTCGCGATATACTCCTGGAAACCCCTCCACCGGCTGTCCCCGTCGGCGTCTATTAAATACTCCTAGTTGCTTATTGTACGTGTAATACGACGGCACTTCATTGTATAGGAGCGTTCGTGCAAAACTGTCTTCTTGACACAGACTGAAGTATGCTAAAAGTGTGGTACGGCGTGGATTTTCTAAGCGTTCCCGTACGTTTTCTGGATTAAAATATAATCGCTGTCCGTTTTCTAGATGTACATCTAAATGCATTACAGTTGGGTGTCGATCGTGGATAGAAAAGCCAAGTATTCTCCACACCGCTTCTGAGGTACTGATATAGCGACCAGATTGATATTTGGTCACTTCATCACGATCACTGCTCTGCAATCCAAATGTGGCTTGATCACTTCCCTTGTTTACGTACTTGCATATGTACTTAATTGATTCCACACTCGCGCAGTACTCTACATTTACGTGGGCTTCAAAGGCACGTGAAAGTACTGGTGAATATGGCACTACCCACCGATTGTCAACTGTGACACATTGTCCGCGCATATTTATGTCAGCAGTAAAACCACCATTTTGAGGTTTTCGACGGCGGTACCATGGGTATCCGTTTTCACCGGTAACGGTTTCGTCACAAAAATTTTTTGGAAACCTCTTTGTGCAACGGCCTTCTTTCATGCAGGGTGAACTGCTATTAAATGTGCCACACGGCCCATGTATCATGTTCGTTTTGACAATTCTGTGTAAAATAGGGTCTGTGTCTGGATTTGGTATTTCCGCACTAATAAGACGATCCAATTCGTTTGGCCTGATCTTCTCCTCTAGCCACAAAAGATTATGGGAATGAGGCAATCCACGTTTCTGCCACTCTATCGAAAACATGTAGCAGCGGACTGACCCGAATATTTTTTCTTTTGTGAGGAGATCAATTAAGCGCTTTTGCTTTAAATGAAAGACTCGAGAAATTATGTCATGTCTGTCATAGGAAGCCTGACCCGTCAGCAAGTTATTTTCTATTTCAGGCCATTTTGGGTTAGTGGTCATGGTTATAAAAAGATCTGCGCCGCCATATTTTCTGACGTAGCAAAACGCATCCTGGGTTCGCTCAGCCATGTACCTGGGACCACCAGTGAACGTAGAGGGAAGAATTACCATTCGACCCAAGTTTTCTGGATTAGAATCTTGCTCTAAGGCGTCTCTTAAATCAATGTAATTTTCCGCTCGCAGTTGCCTTTGATTAGTGCGTATGAATACCAATCGTTCGGTCTCTATTTTAGCATAAACGTCTACTAAAAACTGATTAAAAAGGCCCCGAAACCGATGTAAATAAGGCTGTTCGTTTTCCCGTAATTGAATCATAAAGCTGTAGAATTGCATTGCCGAAGTTTTTTTATTGTAATTTGGAGCACCCGTGCGAGGATCAACATTATAAACGCCAAAATTGTAGCCATCTTCACCTCGACAGAACATTAAGGGATACTGTAACGAATCATAGGCACGGTGTGTTTCATTTATCCTCTTTAGATGATCGCCGTGAGTACGGAGCACAATGTCCCTCCGATCACATTCCTGGTCCACTAAAAGAACAGCAACTTCGTTTGTAGTAGGCGCATTGTATCGACCAGGATGAGATTCTGTTGGCCTTTTATCAGCGGAAATTACAAATTTATAATTGCTGCACTCATCATTCGGGACAGATTCAAGCGCCGCTTTAAAACTGTTAACGTAAGGGTTAACACTATGCAGCATGTTTTGGAGGCTGCGTACTAAACTTAAGTTTAAATTAGGGATATATTGCTGCCTAATATTTGCCTGCTGTTGGTAGTCACTAACAAAATATATTTGTAAAAACCTTGGTTCATCAATTGGTAACAAAGATCCTATCAGATGGTATACTTGGCCTTGCACTTTGAAAGTAGGCATAAATGCAGCTTCAGTGACTTGTTTCGCTCCAAAGGAAGTCATTTGGAACGCGCTGTTGTATGCTCGTATATGTTCCAAAAAGTGTCTCGATTGCGGATGTTCTCCATTTAACAATAGTTTCAAAAGTTCCGGTGGTTCTTGTATACGCTCTAACCTAACTTTGCCGGATGCACAACACATTCCTTTGGGTTCCCCGTGCCACTTGAAGGCACTGCAATGCGGGCATATTTCATCCATTGAGCCGAGATGAGTATAATCGCCATATTTTATTATTGGGTCATAATTAAATCCACTTTTTTCTTTTCCTATCCATGGCAACTCTTCAAGGTCGTATACCATCGAAGCATCATCTTCGCCAGGTGACAACCTAAGAACAACATGACGCAGCCGGTCTTCTTCTAACTGTATCAATCGGGTGTCACTGGATTGTGTTTGCCTCAATTCTTGCACACGACTCCTTTCTTCTTCCAGGTGATTAGCGGTAATTTCCTGTAGTTCGTAGTAGCGACTGCGAGCAGCCGACATACGCAAATCATGTTGCTCATCTGTTTCGAACATCCGGGATATTTCATGGCGAGAACGGTCAGCTAAAAGCCGATCTTCACGCTGACTAAATGACTCAGACTCGCGAGATGTGGCGTGACGTTCGCGGTCAGATGTGAGACGCTCTTGGCGCTGAGTAAATGTCTCAGACTCGCGGGATATAACGTGACGTTCACGATCAGCTGTGAGACGCTCTTCACGCTGAGTAAATGTCTCAGACTCGCGGGACATAACGTGACGTTCACGGTCAGCTGTGAGACGCTCTTCACGCTGAGTAAATGTCTCAGACTCGCGGGATATAACGTGACGTTCACGGTCAGCTGTGAGACGCTCTTCACGCTGAGTAAATGTCTCAGACTCGCGGGACATAACGTGACGTTCACGGTCAGCTGTGAGACGCTCTTCACGCTGAGTAAATGTCTCAGACTCGCGGGATATAACGTGACGTTCACGGTCAGCTGTGAGACGCTCTTCACGCTGAGTAAATGTCTCAGACTCGCGGGACATAACGTGACGTTCACGGTCAGCTGTGAGACGCTCTTCACGCTGAGTAAATGTCTCAGACTCGCGGGATATAACGTGACGTTCACGGTCAGCTGTGAGACGCTCTTCACGCTGAGTAAATGTCTCAGACTCGCGGGACATAACGTGACGTTCACGGTCAGCTGTGAGACGCTCTTCACGCTGAGTAAATGTCTCAGACTCGCGGGATATAACGTGACGTTCACGGTCAGCTGTGAGACGCTCTTCACGCTGAGTAAATGTCTCAGACTCGCGGGACATAACGTGACGTTCACGGTCAGCTGTGAGACGCTCTTCACGCTGAGTAAATGTCTCAGACTCGCGGGATATAACGTGACGTTCACGGTCAGCTGTGAGACGCTCTTCACGCTGAGTAAATGTCTCAGACTCGCGGGACATAACGTGACGTTCACGGTCAGCTGTGAGACGCTCTTCACGCTGAGTAAATGTCTCAGACTCGCGGGATATAACGTGACGTTCACGGTCAGCTGTGAGACGCTCTTCACGCTGAGTAAATGTCTCAGACTCGCGGGACATAACGTGACGTTCACGGTCAGCTGTGAGACGCTCTTCACGCTGAGTAAATGTCTCAGACTCGCGGGATATAACGTGACGTTCACGGTCAGCTGTGAGACGCTCTTCACGCTGAGTAAATGTCTCAGACTCGCGGGACATAACGTGACGTTCACGGTCAGCTGTGAGACGCTCTTCACGCTGAGTAAATGTCTCAGACTCGCGGGATATAACGTGACGTTCACGGTCAGCTGTGAGACGCTCTTCACGCTGAGTAAATGTCTCAGACTCGCGGGACATAACGTGACGTTCACGGTCAGCTGTGAGACGCTCTTCACGCTGAGTAAATGTCTCAGACTCGCGGGATATAACGTGACGTTCACGGTCAGCTGTGAGACGCTCTTCACGCTGAGTAAATGTCTCAGACTCGCGGGACATAACGTGACGTTCACGATCAGCTGTGAGACGCTCTTCACGCTGAGTAAATGTCTCAGACTCGCGGGATATAACGTGACGTTCACGGTCAGCTGTGAGACGCTCTTCACGCTGAGTAAATGTCTCAGACTCGCGGGACATAACGTGACGTTCACGATCAGCTGTGAGACGCTCTTCACGCTGAGTAAATGTCTCAGACTCACGAGATACGATGTGACGGTCACGGTCGGCTGTAAGGCGTGTTTCATGCTGATAAATCGTTTCTGAGGCGCGTGAATCAGCTACTTGTTCTCGAACCGTAGCTAATCTCTCTTCTCTTTGCGAAGCTGTTTCCGAAGATACTAATTCAGCATAATGTTCCCGCCTCGCAGCTAAACGTGCCTCATGTTCTGCATCAGTTTCTTGAGATCTTACTTGTCTCTTCCGTTTAGAGTCTCTCGAATATTGAGAAAGACCTGATTTCTTTCGTCTAGGCATAATGATTCTTGTCACAATATTACTTGGACTAAGAACTGCAAAGTATGATAATTTGTTGGCTGCTCCCCTGCGTTACCGGGTAGGCTACTTCCAAATTATTATACGTAAACCACAAAACAACATAAGCCCGAAGGCATCTATTCTGATGAGTTATAATAAAATGGGAGTTTTAGCCAGTATTGAACTGTTACCGCCTTCACCGCGTGGAGGTACTCCCAGCTTATGTTATTATATTATTATGGTTCTTTAAACAGGTAAACGCCAAAAACGAAGGGCAAAAAAGCTTAGTATTCACGTAAACAGCTTTAATTTTCATCGATTTAGCTTCAAAACTGACGGAGTTTAATAGAAACTTACCCCCCTTTTTCACCCCGTTAAGGCAGAATTTCCAAAAATCGTTATTGCATCTTTGTTAATTTCTAACCAAATAGCCAAACATTAATTTTAATCGTATTAGCTTCAAAACTGACGGAGTTTCATACAAACTTACCCCCCCTTTTTGACCCCCTTAAAAAGCGAATTTCAAAAAAAAAGATAGCCTATATGTTAGCGAGGACTAATAGCTATATAACAAAAAAAGTTTCATCAAAATCCGTCCAGTAGTTTTTGCGTGAAAAGCGGACAACAAACAGACAGACAGACAGACAGACAGACAGACAAAATTTTTTAAAATCATATTTTTGGCTTCTGTTGGTTGTATGAAGGTCCCCCATCTTAGTTTTTCTTTAATATCTATAATGTACAGACATGAGGTTGTTATAATTTTATTATATGTATAGATTGTTAATTATACTTTTATGATGTTTGAAATGTTAAGTTTATAGTTGTCTGAACTGCAGTGGATGTTAATACAAAAAAATAGGTCAGTAGTAAATGATATTTTTTGATGAATGAACAGGGATTGTTGGAATTATAAATGGTGGAATTAGAGATAAAAATTCTGAAATAGAACACTATTACCTATATTTATTAATTTTATTTTGATCCCCATGAAGGCATATAATAATATTAATTAAAAGTTTTTGTTGTGCTCATTATGTTTCAATTGTTAGCATAACATTGATAATATTAACTTGGGTTTCATTCAATAAATACACTATATAGTAATAGTTTCTCAGTGCCAGAATCTAATCCTTATTTTAGAAGACTCGTATACTCTTCTACGCTGTCTGTCATACTACATTTTCACATTGAGACTCACCGTATATTTCTAAGGACCTCGACCCAACAATCTCAGTCCTCGCTCATCCCACTTATCCTATTAAATCAGTCTTGTAGCCAGTCAATCATATCAGGACATCAGGATCACTTAGCATTTCAATAATGGCAGCGCATTGTGCTCCGTACGAGACCTCTTAGATTTTTAATGGATTTATGCATTTATGTACATTATTTTGTATGCATTTTCGTTTAGCGTTTATTCTCGTATTGTTTTGTTTGTAGTTTTCTTTTAGAAGATTTTGAGGGGAGTGAATTTTTGATCAGATTTTGACAGTTCTGGAAAAATGTGTTTCTTATTGCCTTTAAGGTAAAACTAGTTTCTGTTAGTGGGAATTGCTTACTCCCGGAAAAAAAGTAGCCTATAGCATTCCTCGATAATATTTCAAATCCGACTTGTATTTTCTGACATTAGCGCGTTCATACAAATAAACAAACTCTTCAGCTTTGTAATATTAGTACATATACAGGATTTCTTATTCAAAAATTCAGGGATCGAATTCTCATATGTCGCACAAGGCGTGACTAGGCGTAAGAGGCCAAATAATGAAGGTTGTATTAAATAATTTTAACACCTGATGTTAGTTCAAAACTTCATGTTGGTTAATACACGCTGATCTCATGATTACGTCAACCGTAGTTTCTTTAAGACATTAGAATTAATTCGTACCTAACCACCTGTTTTTGCTGTAGACTTTTAGTGGTTATATACAGGTGTAAAATACGAGGTAATTGTTTTAAAAATTACCTAACTTTGATGTGATATTGCGAGGTAATTTTGACGATGACTTGGGTACTCCAAATTATATCTTTTGGATATATTTTCTTACTTCTTTAATTGCGTATTTTTAATAATTCTAGTACTAGTTGTTTATGTTGCACAGTTTTTTTATGGATTAATTAACGTATCAAGCAGAAATAAAAATATTAAGGATTTTTTTCTTTTATAAGAGTTAGCTGAAAGACTACGTTTACTAACTTAACTTATGAAAAACTTCGAGGCTTCTTTCTGTGTCCTTACGTTTTGATATTTATCGCCGAATTTAGTCTGCGAATTAAGATTTCATGAAGTTACAATGATGAAGTAGATTGATATTCGAATAATGATACATTATGTTTATCCTTAGTTACCTATAAAGTTCGCAAATGTAACACACATTGAGAAGGTCTACTTCGACGGTACAGGCGACAGCAGGTCAACCCGAATCTATCAAATTTTACCAACCGAACATAAACCTTCCACTATTGTGATAAGGTTGAAAATCGATTGAAGAAATTTGACAGATTGTGGTAGCCTGATGTGCGGTCGCCTGTACATGTGTAGATGTTATCAGTTGCCTTGTATGGTGAAGCTAGATATCAATGCTTTTGCATCCATATATAATGGTTACCTAATGAATACATGCATGTGCTTATAGGTACATGTATGGGTGTAGTGTAGATAGGTATATTTGTAGTACCCATGAGTCAAAGTTTAAATCATTGAAAGAACTGTGTCTGTCTGACCGGCCGATTCGCCAAAACTACTGCACCGATAATGCAAGGATAGATAATCTAGCGCCTGAGAAAGGATAAAGGCAACGTTTTATCCGGGTGCGGGAAGTTGCCCTCCGAGACACCACTAATTTGGGTGAAAAAAAATCTTGCAACAAAAAAGATACTTACACTATTTACAGAAATATAAGGAAAATGCGATTTTCTGGTATTTATACCGTCTTACCTAAAAAGAGGAGGCCCGACATTCGTATGTTTCTATGTTTCTAATATTCACTACTAACACGTCAAAAAGAGTAACTTTTCGTCATTTCAATCTATCGACTTCCATGCCCCATATTTTACAAGGCAGCTTGTTAAATTTTACTACGCTCTCATTGGTCCTCATCTCCCACTCGCGATGGCGGTTCTCTTATTAGGGATAAGCGATGCTCCTTTGTCACGACTTGTTACTGCGCTATTTATAGTCCTTGTTTACGTGCAAATGAGTTAGTTTGTACTTGTATCATTATTGCAGTTTGTACTTTTGTAGTAGGTATATGCAGTATTTGTGGTGTGTGGTTAATTTTTTTTTCAGTGGTGGGTCATATTTTTTTTCCAGTAGTGTAATTCTAGCTGTAGATGTAGAGTGTCTGAAACTCACGTTTTAATATAAATGAAATGTATTCTTAAAATATTTGTATGGCCCAGGGCCCTATCTAAGGGCCCCATTATCTATGTTTTTAAATCTTATTTTCTGTATACAGTATTCGAATACAGTGCCTCCATATTTTGTGCAAATTTTCAAGGGAATGAATATATCTACCATTGTGTCTGTTGATGTATTAAAATTCCTGTCATAACACTTAGACTCTTGTGCAGAGCAATTCTTTAAACATATCACTGAATATGAACCCCTACCCTTCCCAGCAGGGTACAATATACCACATAACGTACCTCTAACAAAACTAACGCCATCTTTCTTTTGTTTCCAGAAAAACATGCAAGTCATGCGGCTGCGACCGGCTGAAGCACTCGGTGTACCACGAGGAGCTGGGCTCAGTGCGCGACCGCCTCGGCCTCAGGGAGTCCAAGATCAACCACCACTCCTACGACAGCCCGCCGGGACTTACTGCTAAGCAGGTGATTAGAACCTTTGAGATTGATTAAGAGAACGTGACCAACAAGAATCGCCGTGTGTGTAATACTGAAAGCAATAAAGTCTGCTAAAGTAAGGGGCGAGGTAACGCAAAGAACGAATAATGATGCATTTTTGAGCACGTTTCGCATTCACAGGAAAAAATAGACAAACACAAGCTAAAACTTGACGCACATAAAGCCAGCTCTACTTACACATATTAATAAAACTTCAATCCTTCGTGCAATGGCTAAAACTCGAGAAGTCGGGAGTTTAATTAACGTCCATACAAAATAATAACATCTTTAGCTTAGGAGGGGTTAGAAAAACTACTTGTAATGTGCAACCAAAATTACTTAAAGGCAAACTTTTTTCGTTACAAATACATGACCAATTTGGTCTAAGTTAGAGGACTCTCTTGGTTGATTGGTCCCATTCGGATCAAAGTTATAGACGCGAAACTTGAGATTTAAAGTTCTTTTAAATGACCGCGGGGACATTCGTTAGTACCTATCAATTGCTGATATGGGAGAATTTTAGTTTCTTGATAGACAGTCTCATATTGGTGTTCATGTTATCTAATAATGGGTCCCGTTTTGTACGGTTTTGTACTGTAATGGACGATAGACCGGTTATTTTAATTTTAGTAACATCCCGCATATTATTATGTACACAGATTATTATTAGATCCCTAAACAAAAGCTGTCCTGCCATGTTTACGTGTATATAAATATTTTATCTTTCATCTTTTATGTTGCCATACTATATATAGTCATTGTGTATGTTACTGAAAATAGCATAAAACAATATTCCTGTGGTGTCTATAAAAAGTCATTTGCTTATTACACGTCTGATATAAATTAAATGTATGTTTTCCCGTTTCAGACTGAACTGTACTGGTCGTCGTTAGCAGAGCGCGCTCCGACCGGCCTAGGTGGCGCCACCGGCGCGGCCGCCTGGAGGGCATGGCGAACTAGAGCATTAGCTTCTCAACTGCCGAAGCAAGACTTATCTCTAGCCCATTGCCGACATATTGACGAAAACCACCGCAAACAATATGAAGACTTCGTCGCGGCTAGGAACGAAATTGCACTTGACATTGGTAACGAAATAATTAATTGAGTAGAGCGCCATCTAGTGGCGAGTAGCTGAATATATGCATATTTGCTTTATGTAGGAACATTTGTTTCAGGCGTCGCTAGTCAATATCACGGTGCATCAGTTGATTGTGCTGGATGTAATAAACCTATTCGAAGTGGAAGTATTACCGTACAGGCGCCTCGGATAGGAGAGGAAGTAAGTACATTTGTCTACAGCGCCATCTATGTTTGACTTAGTACACTACACAGAGCTGTCACTAGGATAAGTGTGGCTACTCAACAATAGATGTCGCTACTAGTAACAAGTTACAATTATTTATGAGTATTTTGTTTTAGGCGTATTTCCACCCAACATGCTTCTCATGTGCGGAATGTGACGAGCTGCTGGTGGAACTCGCGTACTGCGCGTTAGATGGGCGATTGTACTGCGTCCGACATTATGCTGAACGATTGAAGCCAAGGTGTCATGCTTGTGACGAGGTAAGTTTAGTCTTAAACTTTCTTGAGATGTTTTTTTTTTACTTATCAGTAAGGTGCAGTTTTTGTGAGACCCGATGCTGTTTATTTTAGAATGCCTTTATAAAAGTTACAATTTACATTATGAAATTTGGCGCTTTGTCTGTTCCTGTAGAATCATGCTTGATTTGGTAGCGCCACCTATTAAAGAATAAGCATATAATTTTGTCGGTGTTCTTTTAGGTGCCTATATTTTAGTTGGTAATTATAAATCGATACCATAAAGCCTAAATTAAACGTTAATATTCAATGTAATGAAAATCACCTCAGTAGTTAGAGGGCGATAATATTTCAAAGGTTAACATAAATAAATGCCAAATCCTATAATAAATTACCGTGTTTGTGGTTTGTTACAAATCAATTTGGTGTCGTTCCAAATACACCATTAGTACCGGTGTTGGTAATACATATTGACTTAGCGCGTCTGTCTGTTCGGTTTTTCTGTCAAATTCAGAAATTTTGTTTAGGCGGTTTTTTTAAAAAAAAAAAACAGTATTTTAATAGTATACACCAAGCGACTCTAGTCAAGCCTTCCGTATTCACTACACAATACACCGTAGAATAAGCGCTCTGTAGGACACAAAAATAGATTTTCAAAAAAAAGCATAAGGTCATTACTTCAGTTAAGGATAAACTTACTCATTCCCAATCCCATTGTACAGACAACAGCAGGTCACGGTACCCGAATCTGTCAAATTTTACCAAACAAAATGCAGAAATTTTACAGATTGTGGCAACTTGATGTGTCTTGTGTCTGTACCTATAAAAAACACCCTCAAGATTATCAATTCTTCATAACATTTAAAATGTGCTCCGAAAATAATCACTCACAATCCTAGCGTTCCAAATATTAATATAACGACCGGTATAAATACTTAGTAGCAGTAACGATTAGTCGCGGCGTATTCCAAAGAGACAACAAAACAAATCACGGAGACTATTCCTGGCTCCCGACGTGCTATCTGACGACCTGACATTTACAACTATTATATAATGATCCTTTAGATTGCATGGAGTCTTAGTCTTAGTTGCTAGGGTATATCTGGTCACGGCCGATTTTTCCAGAGGGAATTTTGAAGTGTGTCGTTTGCGGAGCTGGTGGTGCTTAAGATAATTCATACATCAAGTATTAATCAATTTAGTGGCACTTTCGTATTTTATTACATTCGATATTCAATAAAAGAAATCGAAGATAACGGTAGAAAAGTCTAAGCCTGTCTCAGTCTTTAGGATACTGCCTCTCTTTATGCCGAAGTTCATTCCAGCCGTTTCAATGTGAAAGTGTAATAAACTAACAAAGAAACTGACTTTTGGCATGTACAGTTATTGGTTCTCCTACCGATTGCTCTTTTACCCTAGGGCAAGACAATACCAAAATTTGAAATTCCATTCAAATTACAACATATATGACATGAGGCGTTATTTGCAGAGTTGACGAAGTTTAAGATTTACTTCAGACAATAAATGATTTTACAACTAAACGCCATGCACCGACAACAGCTTTATGATAATAAACAAAACAATAACGTGTAGCGCTTCAATTAGTTTACTAGCTTTAGCTGTAAACAAGATTTATTCTGCCTCGGTTAACTTTCCATGGCCTGAGTTTTATTTCTTTAGCAAGGTCCTTGTTTGAAGTGGGAAACCATCAGATGATCCCACTGCATCCACAGTGGGATCCCAGTGTCAGACTTTACTGAATAAAACCCACCATGTTCCTCCTAACTCTTTCGAACAATCCCACAGCCCCGTTAGGTCTCTAGCAAGACCAGGACTGTGCAAGACCTTCACAAAAAAGCTCATATCAGGGTAGCAACAGGTTTTGTTTACTGTTTAAAGGGTTATTCGTTCTAAGAGGATTCATTTAGGCTCTTCAAACTCTAGTATATTACAATGTGCCTTCAATTTCTATTGCATCCATCAAACAGGATCAAACCAACGATCCTTCTTGCGAATCAATAAATTTTAATTCGAAATTCGACAGATATCTTAATGTTTCCTCTTGAAATACGATTGGTTGAGCCGCAGTTTATATTTAGCCGGCTACATTATAATGCATAACTGTGCCACTCAGTGCGTTTCGCATTAATGACAATATTATTGATGTGGCCAACTGTTCACATTCATTCAGCAAAGCACGTATCGTGCCACGAAATTATTGTCGGCCCTTCAACTAGAGAGTAGTGAGGAACTCCGAGTAAGAAAAAATGTGTCGATAAAGCTTTTTGGTATCAAATTGACAATTGTACTTCTCACTCACGCAATAATCTGTTGTTGGTCTTTCAAAGACGTTTCTCATATATTTTAGTTAATTTTGAAGCGCTGAGTATAATAATGCCTATTAAAATCCAAAAAGTTCGTCGTAATCCTCATGCATGTTTGTGACGCCTCCAACATAAATATGGTTCTGTTTCATGCATAACTGCCTAAATCATGAGTGAATGACTAACCATCCTTAACAGTGAAAGCTGCAGTTTTTTCACGAAACGCGCTTTATACATTACCGATACTGTTTACACCTTATTTAGGCGAGCCTAATTCGCAACGCAAAGCTTTTCAATCGGTCAATAAACCAACCGAATGAAATATGTTTGGTATGTGGTTACAGAACAAAAATAAACTGTTAACTAGTTACTGTTGAACATTGGTTCACACCTTACCACTTTAGTCAGTTTCTACACACGGTGCGGGTTTGCACGCATTTTTTTCTAGTCCGACCTTTTTAGTTGTTGAAAAAAGTTCAGTTGGGTCTTTTGTCTGTGATACATTTTTAAATTTAAATTCAGTTCTTTATTTGAAACGGTGAGCTTTTATTTTGCTTTGTTTTAGCATGGAGTATTAATATTTCTAAAATACTAATTCACTAGCTCCATCAAATGAAATTATAGTTATGAGTGATATAAAGTTTCCAATGTATCGTAATGGAAGCATCTGAAGTGGTGCCCTATATTCTGGAATGAAAACGAATTATTGCGAATGTTAATACTCCAGTTACATTTCTATCTCGTAGTGGAAATTACTAAATTATCTGTGCTCTAATAACACAGAAAAACAATCCTGTTTTATTTCAATGTGAAGTGCGAATTCCGCATTCTGAATAAGAAGGGCTTTTGATGTTCCGCTGTCAGTAGTGCTCTATTTTTGCCATTATCCCTACAAGTTATCGAGAGTCGCGTCTCGTGGGGCAGGTGATGTTCCTGTCTATCGATCTCCGAAATACCGATCGATCTCTTTGAAGTGCCTGTCGTCCAAGCTTGTTTATAGTCACAAGCTGATGTAATAAATATAATCGACGCGCACACACGACAGGACCATCTTACCGGACTGTTCGCCAACTGTGAACTCAATACTCTTTCGACAGCTACCGAGGACGTGTCGCCTCCAGCGAATATTATTAAATACCTTCGTCTCCAGTGTAATTAAAAAAATAATTTAAAAAGTCAAATCTGTACGCGACGGTCGAGTGTGATATCTTTGACCGAATACGAAATTCGAATTTGCGCGCGTTTTTTTGCCCGCGTTTTTTGGTGTTCGGATACGAGCTGATTAAGAAGACTGTTATTGTGAGTGGTTAAAAGAAAGCATGGTTTTTTAATTGTGATTAACTAACTTTTATGTTTTGGGGAAAAAAGCAAAAGTGATGTCGTATTATAAAAAACTGAGCTGCCAATTTAATAATCGTACAGTAATTTACTCCGCATTTTTTTGTTCACATTGTGGAATTCTTATCGTATCGTATCGAATTGAAAAGTCTTGGTAGTGCTAAAATGCATGAAATTAAATTAACAATACGTCAATTATTTAGGAAAACTCCATCTCAGTCATAAACTAGGAAAAGATTTTAACAGTTCTGCTATTCGACAAAAGATGGCGCTAGTAATGCGTGACTGATTAAAGTTTTTAATTGTTGACAGCAAAACATCTCTCAATTATAAAAAGAAGTAAGCATTTTTATTGTATCCAATATAATAAATTATTACCAAATATATCGCATTCATTAAAGACTATTTTTTTTTTCATAAATAAATGTTGCGTCTGTAAATAAATTCGGATGCATCGGCGAACCTTTTATGGTTATAAATAAAAGGATGACATTTAAGCTTTAACCAACAAGCTTTAAGCTTGGTCACCTTCTAAAAATATTACGTAACCGTCTCCAGTAAAGCAGACCTGTATTAACACCAAAATATTTCAACTTCAACAATTGTACCTATCTTTTTCAGTAAAATTATCATCGATGTCATGAAAGATCATGTCCTATACCTATTTCGCCATCCTCCCGAACTGTTACTGTACTGGTCTTCGAAACCTTTTTTTTTTTTCTACAAGACTTAGGGCCCGTTTCTCAGGTTTCAGATAAAGTTCTAGATAGCTACAGATATATCTAACAAATGTCATAGAAAAGTAGTTAAAATAAAAAATAGGTAAACATTTCTATCGAAATGTCTGTTTGACAGGTATCTTGAACTTTATCTGGAACCTGTGGAACTGGCCCTTAATTTTATTCTTTTCCACGTTTCATAATCATCCTGTCACTATACCAATTTATTTTTTAGCAGTCCGTCTTTTTCCAAAGTTATCTGTGTGACGTCATCTCAACTGTCATTTTTTCCAGTCGAGTATCGATTTCACTCTATGTATCCATCGTTACTTTGGTCGTCCCTTAAAAGCACTTCTTACTATTAATTTTTCACCACTTCTAGAGATCATAATGTCCGGTCTGTATTAAAAATTTCAAAACTTTTCTAAATTAACATTTCAGTATACAAATAATTTGAGATTTGACTGTAAAATATTACATTTTCATTAATAATTACAATATAAAAATTCATTTCAGTCCCGACTGACATATTCCAACATATTTCTAAAACTACTCATCAGTAAAGTGTCAATCTATAAAAACGGCTTTAAAAAAATTGACATCCCTAAAAGATTATCGAGTCAACATTATTTTTCATACAAATCGGTAATTAGCCATCTTGTACGAAAACCATCTTACAAATACACTGTTCTTCATATCCACAAATCTTTAACACAAGGAGATAAAGTTGAAAATTGAATAACATTTGGTTTGACAGCTGTGGAAACAAGTTTGTAAAATTAAGCTTAGTGACGGCTTAATTTCGCTGAAGAGATTAAGCTTGAATGTCAGAAGTACGGGATTTGGTTTCTGTCTAAATATTTTAATTTATTTTCGTGTTAAGATGTCATGAAATAATTGGCGCTGTCTTTCGTTAAGTCCTACCTACACGTATGTACAAAATAACACAGGTAGATACATTGACCTCTAGTGCAAAGACGTAGAGCTCTCATTGACACTTCTAAGGACAAATTATACATATGTGGTATACTTAGTTCTGAAAACAGTATCTTTGTGTAATACCTATAACGTCACCATAAAATTTATAAGTAAAACACGTGCTTTCAAGGGTCAACATTGTGCCACAAAACTGCATACTTACACATTTCCAGACTTCATCAAAACAAACTACGTATAGGAAGGTACTTGATTCTATCAAATTCTACTATCTCCAATATTATAACAGCATTGACGTGCCTATTTATATTAAATTTTATATCGCTCAAAAAAGCTACGAAATTATTCCAAAATTTAACTCAACTTTTATCATTAACTGTCTTTGTTATGCTTTCCCGCTTTCCAAATTCAAAACTTCGGTTACGATATTTAAAAAAAAGTAATTGCACGCAAACTCTATGAACTGAAACTCTTTGATGGTGTCATCGACCCACCTGGTAGTGCTGCCAAAACCCTGTTTACCGGACGCTGGTCATCTTCCGTCATAACATAAATTTAATTAAATAATGTTTCATATTGTTAGTGCACTCTATGTAAATGAATAACAATAGATAATTAGTTTTTTTTGGAATTTGCAATAACTTTAAATATTTTCAGAACCCATTTAAATAATAGGGGCAAATGGTTACTTCTTACTAAAACAATTAACCAACAGTATTGGATTCCCTAGTAATACATATAGTGAACCTTACGTATTGCACTGAAACTGGGTAAACATTTAAAGGGCAGGTAGCTAATAAAATTTTCCATAAAGTTAAATAGACAAATCCTACCGAAACTGAATTTAATGACAGCTGTTGTCTTCACCAACTTCACCTGCCTAAGAGCTCGATATATTTTCGACATTCGAAGTTTGAAAATAGTTCGGAAATAATATTTCTCCTCTTGTTTTCTTTGTGTCACTTTCAGCATTGTTATAAATATATTTATTAAAATAAATCAATGATTTTGTATAAAGAAGTCTATGCAATACATTTACAATCCTATGAATCTATCATTCCATAGAATTTTTATTCATCGTAAACTAGATTAAAATTGAGCCCAAATAATACCTTCATTTAACAATAAAAAAACACACGTGCGAACTATCAATCAAGTGGATGATTCTATTAAATGTTGAATTCATAAATAACGTGTTATATTGTTGTATACTTGTGTTTGTGCGCGTGTTGCCAACACGTAAAAACTTTGAACGATTTCATGCGTTACACTGTAAGACAATAGCAAGGAAAATAATTAAAATAATCGCTAAAAGTAAGTATAACAATAATTGGAATTTAACGTCTCAGAAATAGGTCGCAGCTTTATTAAATGAAATATACTCGTCACAAACAACAGTTTGCTAAATCCGTAAAAACCCTATTATTCTGTAACCCAAAATTAATATTTTCTGAACTTGTAATTCAGATCTAAATATTTACTTTGAAAATTAGTTGATTGAACATCACGTTAATCTTACAAAAAAACCATTAGTTTTAATAACGAATTGTTTGAGTAAAAACGGAATGTGCCAAGACAACATTTCCCGCGAATTCCCGCTTTACATAACATAATGTTTTCTACGCCTACTTAAATTAAACACATACAAACCTTCAGAATAATGTTCGGGGAACGCCCCTCGGCTGCCAATAAGCTCATTCAAGTTCTAGTGGGTGTTTCTTTCACATGAATGAAAATAAGCCTGTCTCTCTTATTTTTATTTCAAACATACGCAAATTATTTGGCTGACGTTACGTAAAATTTATTCGTATTTCTTTTCTTAATAATTTTACTTATTAAAGACACTGAAATTTAGGAAAATAATTGTCATAATTAACTGTCTTCTAAAAATTGCATAATTCACAAAATTATGAGGCTTTTCACTTTTCGCTACATATAATTTATATCATTTCTTTTTCGCTCAATTCATTGTAAGACCGAGGACATTTACGACAAGAACTTACGTAGTCAACCGCCTTCAAAATACCCCCTAATTTCACCCAAAAAGATGGCGTCTATATTTCAGAATTTTCCCGCAAAAATTTTCCCGTATTCCCTGGTTCCCTCTCGGCTAGCTCGTCTCGTGCGCACGGCCCGCGCGTGACGTCACCCCGGTGTCGGGTTTCGGCGCGCGCGCAGAGCCGTACTCGGCTGTTACTTTCACTGCGACCTTGCCTTTGACACCAATGTTTTATTTAGGTATTTAGGTAAACAGGGATTTGGGCTGGAGAAGTGAATTATCGCTTTTAGAGATAAGTCGTTTGGGCTATTGTGGTGGCGCGTTTTTTATTATATGTATGGTATGGTATGTTGGTTGATACGGGTCAAAAGCTTGTTCATTGAAGGAGGTAATTGCTACACCTGTAGATGATTGTATCCGAGTATAATCAATATTAAACTTTAAAATGACTGCAATTAATGTTATAATTTGCTATTAAGTTTCTTTTAAGGAAAACAGGTACAAAACTGCTAAGATTTAATATAGTCTGCTATGATCGCTAAAGGAGTGTAAGAACTAACTCAAAATTAACGCACATTTATTCTTTTCACAAAGCTCCAGCCAGTGTTTTCATAGACAATTATAATACAAGGAAAACAAGTATTTTACGCAATGTTTACGTTTCTTAGAATATATTTACCGACTGCGTAGTCTGCAGTAATGTGTTTGACTAGTGCAGGTGTTACGAAATGTCATGATTTTTGACTCGTTAAAAATAAATGCTGTTATTTATTATAACCATTACAAAATTAAAAATACAAAAGTGCCATTACATTACATGCCACTCTTTCTCCTAGATTTTACAGAGTGTTGCTGCACAAAGGACAACTCTTCGTTCTTAAATGAAAAAAAAAAGTTTTCTTCAAATTTTTTTCGAACAAGTTAAAAACGATTTTTTTTTCTTTCTTTACGTTACCACTTCACATTCCTGTCAAACTCTTGACATTAATAGGTCATCGGTTCAAGTTTAGCTGCAAAAAGACAGCATCATTTACAACGGGTGGGTAACGTTCTATATCTGTCATCGAGAATATAATTGGCAGTTCTAATATTTTATAACTGAAACTAGGTATATCCCCGGGCTTTACTCACTTGTTACTTAGGACCAATGGTCTCACGGCTGTAGGTTCTATTGTTTTTATATTTCAGTTGGTGTTAATAATAAGCCACGATCAAAACTAGCTCTTTCAAAGTAGGATGAATAACATCCAGTCTCGCTGAGACGTTCCGTTAAACAATAGGTCTCCAAACCGGTTGTCGGTCACGGTGGCTGTTCTCTAAGGAGACCAGCAGCGGAGGACATGTTATAATGCACCAGCATTTGCGCAGAGACACAGGTACATTTTCATAAGTAGCCCGATGGGACGGTAGCCCGACACGACTGGAGAGAGATCAGGCGCAGACCCGAAATTTATGTGCTCTCCAAAGAATGTATCTTTCACCAACTTTCAGCCGATTTGGCAAAGGAACCCGAGTCTCCGTGCACAGCAGTCGCCCCACGCGACTGCTACGAGTCGGTTAAAACAATATACATATATGATCAGACTAATATTTGTAGAAACCTGAAATATAACCTTTTCAGAATTTAACCTTTGGACAACTATTCCGAATTATAACCGTCAAATACATCTCGAATTCCAACCACTTATGTAGTTAGATTATGCTATATATGATAAAATTCGCGAAAACGTATTCATGAATCAAACCGCCCACAGCCTTATGTAACTTATCAAACAAAGCGCTGAAATAAACTCCCGCGCATCCGATCCACGATGTTCCTTAGGCCCCGCCCACAGTGTTCACACGGTACCTCTGACGTCACTGTGACGTCACGGCGCCGTAATTAGACGTTTGTACCTAAATGAGTGTCTTACGTTCCTGTGTTAGGAATAATGGCTTTGGAATGGTAAACTATTTCGATGTACGACTAGGAGTTCGGCTGTTAGTTTGAGTTCAGTTGTTGGGTGTATTTTTAGACCGAATTTGCCACTGTAAAAAATTGTTTAATTTTTTCGATACCATTAAAGTTCTCTTTGGCTTTACATAGGTAGGACTTGCCACAAAGAATTAATTTTTATTCGGGTTTAATAAGTTACTTTAGGACCCCAATTACTGATTAAAGGTGAAAGAAAACATCTCGAGGAAACCTGGACTATAAAGTCTGAAATGGCCAATCCGCATAGAGCAAGCGTGGTGATAAACGCTCAATCCTTCTCTGTGTGAGAGGAGGCCTGTGCCCAGCAGT
>NWSH02000078.1:4748775-4766643 GCA_002382865.2 Heliothis virescens | reverse complement strand
CACTGTGAGGCTACCGTCTTCCGTTGCCCTTCTAATATCGCCAGTCACTTTAAGGAGAGCAGAAGAAGTACTGTGGCCTGGCCTTNTCATGACTGACGGTATTGAACGCATTCGAAAAGTCGACTAGAACCAACACTGTGAGGCTACCGTCTTCCGTTGCCCTTCTAATATCGCCAGTCACTTTAAGGAGAGCAGAAGAAGTACTGTGGCCTGGCCTAAATCCGGATTGAAGTGGGCTCATGAGTTTGTTCACATAAATAAAACGCGAAAATTGCTTATGAGCACAGGCCTCAAGCACTTTGGACAAGAAAGGAAGAATAGAGATTGGACGGAAATGACTAGGGAGAGTAGGGCTGGAAATTTTGGGAAGAGGACGAACATAAGCTTTACGCCAAAGCAAGGGGAAAGTTCTAGAGTAGAGGGAAAACATCTGACGTGAAAATACCCCGGGATCTTCATCCCTTACCCAGGTAAAATATAGCTTATTTCACCCGGTGATAGTGTAGCTTCTCAACAGTGAAATTATTTCTCGAATCGGTTCCATAGTTTCGGAGGCATGAAGGTAAAACCTTTTATAATGATGGTTGTAGGACACTAAACTTTCAAGCCGCTGATAAGCTAAGGTCCAAATAATTATAAAATATCACCTCTCACCCATTCATAACACTAATAAAATAATCTTCGACCCCAAGACGTGCCAAATGGCACTGCCGAGAACCACATTCGATCAGATCAGAATTAATTAAATGATAACACTATTGTGAACGTTTTGATTAATTATTGATTTATGGATGTGGAATAAATCATTTTAGATCTAGAAGTATTTATTGCGGTAAACAAGTTTGGATAAGCGGATGTTTGTGAATGGTCGGATTGTGTGACGATGGCAAAAAGTGGGCGGGAAATGAAAGATGCATTTAGCTTTTACGTTGGCGATGACACAACTTTAAACCCATTCCTGGTACGATGAATATTATTATAACATTCTTTTCATATATTGTCATTTTCTTTCTTTATATTGCCTGCGTTTCTTGGTATCGGAAAAAATCAGACTATAAAAAAATCTTGCTCAAAATTTTGATGTCTCAAAATTGTGGCAGAGATAATTGACGCTCACGTGGGATTTTCCAATTCATCTTTAAAGAAAAATAAATGTTGTTTTTGTCTCGAATAGATTTCGTTTTTAATTCTGTCTGTGCTAAATTAACAGAGCAGATTGTGGTTTCTCGCAAATTGGTTGGTGCGAATCTTTAATAGCTATCGTAAAATATCATGGTATGCAGTGGTAATTGTGTTTATGGTTTAGGTGGAAACAATTTTATCTTCTACTTTCGTATTTTGCCAACAAAAACATTCTTAAACAATACAATACATTTATAAACATTAATTATTATCATGTCCATGACCTGTGCCCCTTTCCAATCTCCAAAAAAAAAAAAACAAAATTGAAAATGGAACTCGTTCATCAGCAAAAAGTTTCGATATCCCGCCAATCTGTTGACGTCATCAATCCAACCATTCTTTCAATAGAATCAATTCAAAGGGCGTTCGCCCAGGTGTAAAATATCGGAAACGTAAGCAAAAGCATTATAAAAATAGCCCAATGAATGAAGTAGCTTTGACCAAGACCTTGCTTCGAAGGTTCAATGAAGACATCGACCGTACGTCTAGACGAACGAAGGTAACTGACGCGGAAGCTAGCGAAAAGTATGCGGGAATGTATGGAGGATACTGAATCATTCATAATTTCAGCTGCAAGTATTCTGTAAACATTTTGCTCTGGATTTTGTTTGATACTAGCGTTTTCCTCTGGCTTTCGCCTTATTGCAGAAGGAATTTTTCCTTTGCTTATATAAATGGAAAATCATCGAATGACCTTACCCGCTGTGGGTGCAGCGAAGTCTGTTACTCACTAAAACTCGCCTACGTTCCTTCTGGAACCCTTGTGTACCAGGGCAGCGTCAACTCTTTCAATCAATCCCACAGCATGGAATTTTTCCTGATTCTTTTTTCCTTCATGAGATTCAGCTAGCATCCAGTCCACGTCATCATTCATGTAACAATATACCATATCAATTTGTTGTAAAGATTCGGACTTTGCGCCATAAAAGCGTAATAGACAGTCCAAATTATTTTAATATTCACTACGTATATTAAACTGAATTACTCATAATAATTTCAATTGCAATTATTCAGTAAACATCCACGCGACCAGCATATCTATGAAAAGTTTTGCATGAATCAGTGAACGAAAGAACACTTGAAACCTCTGAGATTTTACTAGATTTCCGACTAACATTCTTAAATACTCGTAGGTCGTAAATATTCTTAGAATTTTCCTCATGATCAAGTAGTTAACAAATGACGAATACTCCATTTATTTTTCAATAGTGTGCGTAATTTAGAAATAAATTTAGTAGCAGTAAAAACAAAATTGATTGTTAGTTTTTTTATTTGTGCTATATAATAATCTTCTTTTGTGTTAACAGCTATTTTTATTCCATTTACAATTACTACGATAAATCAAATAGGTGATATAGTATTCACCCGTCAAAGACTTATCTGAAATTCCAAAAGTTGTTTTGATGAAACGATGAACTTTATTTTAATTAATTTTCTCTGAATGTGCAAAAAACTTGACTTACAACATTACTTTCGCTTTTAATAATATGAATAAAGGCATTAGTTATAAAAATGGCATAAAAAACCGTTCATTCTTTTAGTATGATTTAAACATACACATATCCGACTATTTAACTCAAATTATTAATAGTTCAAACACGATCCATCAATACGTCCGTCAAAACAAGCTTTTAGTTAAGAAAACTACTAAAGAATATAAAATAAACGCTGTCGTTTGAAGATGTAGCAATTCCTGAGTTTGTTGTTTTAACTAATGGTCTTAATGCTATTGTTACAAAAGTTGCCAATGTCTTTAATAATCCCCATCGCCATGTCAAAATGGCGTATCTTTACGGTGATTATGGTAGTATTTACGCCCTTTTAATTGACTATTGTACATGTAGAAGTCTTCTAAATTTTATCAATATGTAGATTGTAGGCTGCAATTTTAAAGAAATCTGCTAATCTATGCTAATATAATAAAAAGGAAAGGTTTTTTGTTTGTTTGTATCACACAGACACCAAAACTACTTAATCGATTTGAAAAAATCTTTCACTGTTAGGAAATTGACTATCCCCGAGTACCTAATATAGATTAATTTATTTTGAGCTAAATGAAATATTATAGTTTAAAGTTTCTAATAAATGCTAATTGTAAAAGAGAGACTGAATTATTTTCGCATTTATACAAAACTATGGAGATGTTACGTCCGGTTTCACCTGTCCCAAGGAAACATCAAATATTTCAATTAGTTAACTGTTCTTTAATGTCAAAACATTTCTAATTGATAAAATTACCAAAATAAAAATTTTCAAAACACTATCTTGCTTATCACCCATAGGCAACACTATTATAATTATTAATGAAGTACATACCTTTAGTGTGAAAGTAGTGTTGTCGTTCAACAAGGCTAAAGTTATGGTAGGCCATTAAAACATCAATATGAACATAAAATATGCAAGAGTATTGACGCTTATCTACATATAGACCGCTTAGTTAAGTTAGGTATCTTGTAGGCTGTCTTCATGTAGGGCGGCTTTCCTGCCCAAGTCAACAATTAGGGCGGGAAATTAAAAATTCAAGTATTTTTTTTGCTACTAGTCAATTTGAGTGCGTCATATTTACGATTGGTAAGTTTTTTTGAAAAATAGTATTGCAAAATTTTCATTTTCATTTTCTGGTCCTTTCTGAATGAAACACAAATGAATGGTCCTTAGATACGTGCCAGCTAATCATTTAATTAATAGATCGTTATCACGTAATTTATCATTTATACACTTTGTACTCGGCACGCGTTGTTTATTCGGTCCTATCAAAACAACGTGTCAGAAGTTAACGATGAGCATCAATAAAATTAATCTGTGTCAAACGCATCAATTATAACGCCAACCAGTTTGTGCTGCATAAACATCAAAAGCTTAATTATGCATTTATAGGTCGGAGTGTACGTAAAACTGTAATTGTTCTCTCATAACCTATTTGTAATGCTGGCTTCTAATAGCTTTGCAAGCTCCCTCTAATATTGATATTTCGCTTACGGCATATCGCTTACAAGCAGGGAAGGATACCAGCGGATCTTGGATAGGAAAAAGCGCGGTTTCAAGTCGCCAGAGTTCGGAAACGCCGCCCGCGCACCTGCCCTCTCCGTCACTCTTCCAAATTTAAATCCCAAACTCCCCCCACCGTCCCGAGCGCTAAACATTCTGGAATAATTCCTGCGATTCGGCCACCGTTGCTCGCCATTCGAATTCGGGTCGCGACCGCGTCCGGTGATATCGTATCTTCCTAACGAACAACCCCGACTAGTGCCATGGCCGACGTTGACGTACAAGTCCAGTATACCACCACGGAGCGCAAAACTAGGAAGGTCAAGAAGACCTCCAAGCGCAGGGAGTCTAAGGATGGCGAAGTCACCGTCACGGAAGTGGAACAGACCAACACGACCACCAACGCCGACGATGGGTATGTGTAGTGGTGGCCAGACCCTGAGCCGTGCCAGTGACGCAGTGTGCAAGTGTCAGCCAAGTGTCGATTACCGATCGCGTTCCTCCGTCAGTGACATGCACAACGTGTGCATTGTTTATATGCACTCAGTTAGGCGCGAAATGGCCACCCTCACATACCCGACCTAATTTAAGGTATCTATCGGATGTTTTGGAATGATGTGTTACAGAATCCTGATTTACTAACCATTGTTATGAATAAAGATGATATCACATAAACCTTAGCCTGTAAGCATAAACCTTCGAAAGCTTTAAAATCATGTGAAAGAAAGCAATAGGTATTAAGTTAATCTCAGCGACAAAACGATTAATTTTTTTTGAAAATTTTGTGACCCATAAAAAAATAATTTATATTGGAATCTTTGTATTGCCATAATAAACCTTTGAAAATAAATAATGACAGTCTTCATAAAAGCCTTATAAGCTTCAGGAATTTACCAGAAACAACAATTACTGGTCCCATAAGCTCCCAAATCCATCAGTCCTAACAATGGATTGTTTGTCCCCAGCTTATTTTCAGTGGCGAATACACCAAGGCGATGAACAAGGACTGGCACAGCGGTCACTTCTGCTGCTGGCAGTGCGACGAGTCGCTGACCGGCCAGCGCTACGTCCTCCGCGATGAGCACCCCTACTGCATCAAGTGCTACGAGAGCGTCTTCGCCAACGGCTGCGAGGAATGCAACAAGACCATCGGCATCGACTCTAAGGTCAGCCCCACTGAGTTAATTTTTGATCGCCACTCTGTCTGTCACTTCAGTCATTATGCAATGTCGTGCAAAGAAATGGAACTTATTTGAATGTTTCAGTATAAGTTTTGGGTCGATGTGTTTGATTAATTTCACTTTCACTTATTCAGAATTTCGGATCATATTTTTTCATTTCCTTATTGCCTGAAATTTTACTTAGGGTAGTTAGATTGCAAAACATTGTTTTATATAGACGACTTGAATCCAAAATAGTTTTAAACTGCCATAAAACGCCAACTTGTTATTTAGAGTCAATAAATAATAGCGCCGGGAGAGATATAATCTTACAGACACTGAACAACAACGAGAATTGGCAGAATACTCAGATTGTGACAGCTTGATTAAGAGCTCTTTGTAAACAACCCAACTGTCTATAATAGCCGCTAAATAATACTTCGTTTTACTGCCATCTCAAATCCACGCCCAAAATCGCATATGTATAATGTTTCATTGAAAATATCATTGACACAGAATTCCTGAGTGGTCGTACGTGTGGTATGAATAGGATTAGAATCCACGGCATTCGTCAGCTTTGTTTCGCCGATCAAATTTAGTAATGTCACTCCAGCCGGCCCAGATTCTTCGGGCGCACCTCTGCACACGGCCCCAGGCAGACCGCTGCCAAGCCAACATAACGTTAACGTTACGCCAAACATTATACATTTATCTCGACGAACACCCAATGACTTCTCCCGTCCACAGCTGCAAACGCTACTGTTTGTACTAACCAATTGTTCAAACACACCGATGATAAATCACATGTTCCATTTAATGAAATACTACCCCAAAATTCAAGAACCCTCGAATCAAGCCAATCATACGAAATTGATTGATCAAATCTCGCCAATTTAATTTTATTGCAATAGAAGAAAATCAAACTAAACGAAGCATTGTCTATAAACAATGGCTATCTAATAGAGAAATGACAGCTTCGATAGTGTCAAGTATTAGATGATGTGGCTCATAAATTACAAGTCCATGATGATGTTTATTGCGGCAGTCAAGAACACATTAGCGGGTTGTTTACTTGAGCCGCGTACACCGACCAGATTGTTAGCATTACATCCAACTGTTTGCCGCTGCAGACGAGACTTTAACAAATCGACGATCGCTTACAGAAAACAAATCTCGTGTTTAGCACAAACTAAACTATTTCTGGGTCGGCTATGTTTTCGTTTAGACTCAACCTTGAAAAGCTTGGGTGGATCCGTCAGACGATTCTTTTAAGATTTACGCGATCCAAGAAGCTCTAAGAGTTTCGTAATCGGCCAAAATAAACATTCATATTTTATTGACATTACGACATTCAGTTTTAAATGTACGTTCTGTCGGTTCTCGCACCGACGCCAGGAATAGAATCCAGAATGAGGGGAGATTTATTTTGAAACTTGAACTAAACACGTCAAATGCAACGTGAGAGAATGTATTTGAGTTTTTAATTTAACACGAGTGCTTGCGATGACCTGAAATATGGAAATACTTGTAGTGCAGGCACTGAGGTTTTGGGTTAAGCTCGTTATTTGGTCAGTGAACTTGATATGAATGTAACAAATAGGATTTGCAGTCGAGTGTTTATATGAAATCGAAAATGTATGTTTATGAATCATGAACCGAAATAGTTTTGTGTACGACTGTTGGTATTTCCAGCAATTGATATGTAGGTTGTTATGCAATTTAGGAGCAAATCTTAGGAATGACAACTGAAGTTAATGTCGTCCATATAAGTAAGAACTCTATAACAATTGATTGGTCTCGGTAAAGTACCAACAAGTTGAAGGTAATAATTACCGCCTACGCCTAGTAGTCAACATCTGTCGTAGATACAAGGAGTTTTTTGCGTCTTACGACTGGTTTTTCCTACCAACTAAGAGGATCTGATGTGAAGACCCCTGATTAATGTTGTCCACGTCAGATTTGAACAAATTAATTATTGGTATCGTGAAACCATGATATTTTTTCTAAATCACGCCTTTATTTAAATAAGATTTTGTCATGTCTATTTGTAGTGTTTTTTAATATTAATGTGCGCTCGTCTCCGGCTTTATTTTTGTTTGGGCGTCATTTATTTTAAATGAATAATAATGTTTTTGTTAACATTCGAGTCACGTTGTTACAATAACAATAGACTAGTTTACATCAAAGGGCCTATTTATAACGCTAAATAGGTTTCTGTCAACTTGGGAAGGCGAAGATGTTTTCGTATTCGGTGACACACCATTCATTACTCGATCCTTAGCTTTCTCATCATCAGAACCTTCATTAGAAACTGATAGTTCCATTAGATTAAAATCAAAGGACCTACTTTATTGCAATCCTCTTGTACGTATCCCTTTCATCCTCTTTATTAATTTTATCTTCTTTCTCCAGGACCTGTCGTACAAAGACAAGCACTGGCACGAGGCTTGCTTCCTGTGCGCCAAGTGCCGCGTGTCCCTGGTCGACAAGCAGTTCGGCTCCAAGCTTGACAAGATCTACTGCGGCAACTGCTACGATGCCCAGTTCGCCAGCCGTTGTGATGGCTGCGGTGAAGTGTTCCGCGCTGGTAAGTACCAAGTTTGCAGCGAGAAATTTAAAAGGACCAAATTTTTTTAGTCCTGTGGTACGAGAGGTTGGCCAATGTTCGGTTTGCGAAATGTAGCTCGAAGGAATTGCAGAAGATATTTTGAGGCTGGTGTCAAAACATATAAATCTTAATTGTATGTCACATTAATTGATACCCATAATTGATAATATTAAAATAATGCAGTCTTTTTATACGGGAGCTATAATAACATAATTTACTTGATCTACGTGTATTGAACAGCTTAATATGGTGTATCGTATTGCGTGGTTCACATATCCTTTACATTTTATAGTTAATCGTACATTTGTCACATGTTGACTGACACTTGTTATTGATACACATTGATGGTTAGTGTGGCCAGCTTTGCATTAACATTTCCCTCATAACTGACCTGTGTTGCCAGGAATGGAAAAGTTTTTGACATTTTCCGCGTAGTTAGCATTCAAAGAAGCTGAAAAGTTGGCAAGAGTAAAGCAAAGTTGAAGCTTAAAATTCATATTTAAACCGTAAAACTTCAGTATGTAAGTTGAGCTATAGAAAATTATTTCTAGTTTTCCTTTTCACACCAAAAATAGTCCGAATAAGGCTTTTGTGATTTTAAACGCGACATCCTAAAATCATCGCATCTCAATATAAATAAGCACAACTTAAACAATAATTCAATAGCATTAGATAAACTTACCAACAATAATAGAAGCAATAAAGCATAAAGATCTCGTTGCTGGCCACCTCCTTACAAGGCTCGTCATTACCCTCCCTCAATAAGGCAGCATAAGGTAAGGTACAAGAAAAAACGGCCAGTGTCATTGCCATATTGCCCTCACCTCGGAACGCTTCCATAATCATACAAGTGGAAATGAAATTTTCGAAGTCCAATATGGCGGCGCCTTCGCGCTATTTTTAACACGGATTTTTGGGAACTGAAACATGTGGTAGTGACCTTTGTTTTGGCTACCTTGTTGACGTAAAAGGTGAAGATATTGGGAACGTAGTACTGAAAATTTATCCTTTTATGGTTTACTGTGTTTGAGAATGCAGTAAAGCCGATTTTTAGTACTTGCAGTCTTAAACGGTTAGGTTCGATTTGACGCTCGAAATTTCTATGACCCTTGTTAAGATTAACGTTCATAATTACACTTTTCGAGTAGAAAAAAGGCAATAAAGAACTAAATATTAAGTACAGACGACAGCACATCAAGTTACCATAATATGTCAAATTTCTGCAATAGATTTTGNGCAACGTGAGAGAATGTATTTGAGTTTTTAATTTAACACGAGTGCTTGCGATGACCTGAAATATGGAAATACTTGTAGTGCAGGCACTGAGGTTTTGGGTTAAGCTCGTTATTTGGTCAGTGAACTTGATATGAATGTAACAAATAGGATTTGCAGTCGAGTGTTTATATGAAATCGAAAATGTATGTTTATGAATCATGAACCGAAATAGTTTCGTGTACGACTGTTGGTATTTCCAGCAATTGATATGTAGGTTGTTATGCAATTTAGGAGCAAATCTTAGGAATGACAACTGAAGTTAATGTCGTCCATATAAGTAAGAACTCTATAACAATTGATTGGTCTCGGTAAAGTACCAACAAGTTGAAGGTAATAATTACCGCCTACGCCTAGTAGTCAACATCTGTCGTAGATACAAGGAGTTTTTTGCGTCTTACGACTGGTTTTTCCTACCAACTAAGAGGATCTGATGTGAAGACCCCTGATTAATGTTGTCCACGTCAGATTTGAACAAATTAATTATTGGTATCGTGAAACCATGATATTTTTTCTAAATCACGCCTTTATTTAAATAAGATTTTGTCATGTCTATTTGTAGTGTTTTTTAATATTAATGTGCGCTCGTCTCCGGCTTTATTTTTGTTTGGGCGTCATTTATTTTAAATGAATAATAATGTTTTTGTTAACATTCGAGTCACGTTGTTACAATAACAATAGACTAGTTTACATCAAAGGGCCTATTTATAACGCTAAATAGGTTTCTGTCAACTTGGGAAGGCGAAGATGTTTTCGTATTCGGTGACACACCATTCATTACTCGATCCTTAGCTTTCTCATCATCAGAACCTTCATTAGAAACTGATAGTTCCATTAGATTAAAATCAAAGGACCTACTTTATTGCAATCCTCTTGTACGTATCCCTTTCATCCTCTTTATTAATTTTATCTTCTTTCTCCAGGACCTGTCGTACAAAGACAAGCACTGGCACGAGGCTTGCTTCCTGTGCGCCAAGTGCCGCGTGTCCCTGGTCGACAAGCAGTTCGGCTCCAAGCTTGACAAGATCTACTGCGGCAACTGCTACGATGCCCAGTTCGCCAGCCGTTGTGATGGCTGCGGTGAAGTGTTCCGCGCTGGTAAGTACCAAGTTTGCAGCGAGAAATTTAAAAGGACCAAATTTTTTTAGTCCTGTGGTACGAGAGGTTGGCCAATGTTCGGTTTGCGAAATGTAGCTCGAAGGAATTGCAGAAGATATTTTGAGGCTGGTGTCAAAACATATAAATCTTAATTGTATGTCACATTAATTGATACCCATAATTGATAATATTAAAATAATGCAGTCTTTTTATACGGGAGCTATAATAACATAATTTACTTGATCTACGTGTATTGAACAGCTTAATATGGTGTATCGTATTGCGTGGTTCACATATCCTTTACATTTTATAGTTAATCGTACATTTGTCACATGTTGACTGACACTTGTTATTGATACACATTGATGGTTAGTGTGGCCAGCTTTGCATTAACATTTCCCTCATAACTGACCTGTGTTGCCAGGAATGGAAAAGTTTTTGACATTTTCCGCGTAGTTAGCATTCAAAGAAGCTGAAAAGTTGGCAAGAGTAAAGCAAAGTTGAAGCTTAAAATTCATATTTAAACCGTAAAACTTCAGTATGTAAGTTGAGCTATAGAAAATTATTTCTAGTTTTCCTTTTCACACCAAAAATAGTCCGAATAAGGCTTTTGTGATTTTAAACGCGACATCCTAAAATCATCGCATCTCAATATAAATAAGCACAACTTAAACAATAATTCAATAGCATTAGATAAACTTACCAACAATAATAGAAGCAATAAAGCATAAAGATCTCGTTGCTGGCCACCTCCTTACAAGGCTCGTCATTACCCTCCCTCAATAAGGCAGCATAAGGTAAGGTACAAGAAAAAACGGCCAGTGTCATTGCCATATTGCCCTCACCTCGGAACGCTTCCATAATCATACAAGTGGAAATGAAATTTTCGAAGTCCAATATGGCGGCGCCTTCGCGCTATTTTTAACACGGATTTTTGGGAACTGAAACATGTGGTAGTGACCTTTGTTTTGGCTACCTTGTTGACGTAAAAGGTGAAGATATTGGGAACGTAGTACTGAAAATTTATCCTTTTATGGTTTACTGTGTTTGAGAATGCAGTAAAGCCGATTTTTAGTACTTGCAGTCTTAAACGGTTAGGTTCGATTTGACGCTCGAAATTTCTATGACCCTTGTTAAGATTAACGTTCATAATTACACTTTTCGAGTAGAAAAAAGGCAATAAAGAACTAAATATTAAGTACAGACGACAGCACATCAAGTTACCATAATATGTCAAATTTCTGCAATAGATTTTGAACCTTATCGCAATGGCGGTAGGTTAATGTTTGATTGGTAAAATTTGACATATTCGTATACGTTGACCTGCTGTCGTCTGTACCTTTAATTTAATAAACATTAAAACTTAAGTAACTGGCATCTATTGCGTAGTTTCCTTAAAGTTAAACATTACAATTTTACAAAGACACACATAAGTCCATCCCAATTACGGTGTAATAAGCAAAAAGAGTAATAAATTGAAAGGCTACGACCAATTACTAGTGGAATCACATTACGTATAATGATACCTTACTAGACGAAATAAGGATTCCTATAATTGGGGTGATGGCGACCAAAACTAGTGTTGTTCATAGTAAGATAAATGTGTAAAAGAAAATGGAGGAAAGCATGAGAATTATAAGTAACTAGCTGCCGCTGGTTTCACCCGCGTCTCGTGAGAACTACTCCGCGCACCCGGATAAAAAGTAGCCTAAAGCCTTCCTCGATAAATGGGCTATTTAAAACTGAAATATTTTTTCTGCACTGCAAACTGTGGGGCCAAAGTAGTTGACGAAATGGTTTTATGATGACGAATTGGTAATCGTAAATTCAATCAGACATTTTAGTCTGATACTGGCTGGATATTATAATGTGCTCGATATCACTCATCTTAATACTGATTTATAAAGCCGATCTAACTATTGGCCGCGTAAAGATGAGCTTTGAAATATTTGTCATAAGATGAGAATTCTATGTAAAAATAACAGTGAATACTAATATTTCACAGAAATCGCAGTAATTTGTATTGAACCCAAATTCTTGGTAATAAAATGCGGGATACCTAGTTACTGAAATAGCTATTAATTTGCCATTTCAATATTACAAATCAGTTACAACTCATCGTTAAAAATAAATATTGATTCATGACCTTCGATTTCATTAATTTATTTTTGTTTAAATCGACGTAATTTTACGGTTTCAAGTTACAGTACAGTTAATGACTTAGCTAATTTGTAATTTCAGTTAGAAATACGTAGAGCAATAAAGATTTATTTCTTAACCAAACACACACACACACACATATATTTTTCTAAACATTAACTAATGCATACCTACACCCATACTACCTATTCTAACACTATATTTAGTGAACCCACATTCACAAAAATACCTAACTCTCGATAGAACTTAGAACAGTTGACCCAATGGCCACTTATATTCTAAGAATTGCAATGATTAATACAAAATGAGGTGAAAAATAATAACATCTACCACATAACGGGATGCTAATCACGTTCAAGTGTTACACACTAGTGTACAGACCACAGCAGCTCACCCTACCCGAATCTGTCAAATTTTACCAATCGAACATTAACCTTCTGCTATTGTGATAAGGTTGAAAATCTGTTGAAGAAATTTGACAAATTGTGGTAGGATGGTGTACTGGGGTCTGTACAATGACACCCACACATGTCCAAATCCAACGATGACGGTTCCGACAAAAATATCGTATAGTCATAGGTCATTTGTATATTTTTTTTACGTTGAAAAACCTTATATTTTTTATTGAATTTAAGCTCAGATTTACAGTGTTAAAATGTGAGAAGTACCAAAAATAAAAATCTTACTTAAACTCGTAGGATCGCAGCTTCTATTTGTGCATAACTCATTGATTAAAAGAAAACCCTTATAGTACGTCAATGGCATAACTTGTTAAAATTTAAACAAAATCGAGATAAGACAGAATCTAAATGCACAAAAATTCCCAACAAATAATATGACATCATTTAGTCTAATAATATACTAGCTTCTATGAACATTTGATATTCAATAACTAATTAACAATCTTTACAGTTCACTGTTCTTCAACGTACAGACAACAGTACATGAAATTACCACAATCTGTCAAATTTCTGCAATAGATATTCAACCTTATCACAATAGTAGAAGGTTAATGTTCGATTGGTAAAATGTGATAGATTCGGGTAGGGTGACCAGTTGTCGTCGGTACAAACAGATAAAATTACTAGCTACGATGTAGTCAAACCGCAAATCATGTAAGGCTTCCGATTCCATAGCTATGCAATCAGACGTCTCAAATTACTGACTACCAAATAATTGCAGTTCTTAATTCCAATCAGAAATTGGAATTACAGTTTCCAAATTCAAGGATTCATTACCGTTAAATAACGGTAAGTACTTGGAAAGCCAAAGTAACTGTTTTTTTATGTAACACTACACATTTTTAGGGTTCCGTACCCAAAGGGTAAAACGGGACCCCGTTACTAAGACTTTGTTCGTCTGTCTTTTGGCTGGTTTCATGAACTATGATAGCGAGAGACCTGAAGTGTTCACAGACGATATAAATATTTCTGTCGCCACTTTGAACTTTAATAACTATAATATAAAGTACCCAGTAACAACATACGTGATTTTTTAGGCGGAACCCATCGTACGCGAGTCCGACTCGAATCTGGCCGGTTTTTGGTTTAATTCTAATTAATCCTGGCTGTAGTGGACACGCCGGCTTAATTCACGAAGATAAGCCAATCAGAGGCCAGGGAAATGACGACATTACATTCGGTCATTTGGGCGCGTTCATCAATAAGGAACGATTTATTTTTAATAAGATTCAATAATCAATAATTTTGAATCAACACCATAAACTTTTATATTCACATCACCACGCTACTTTTTTATCTTTATTATTCAAGATTATCTAAGAAATCTAAACAAATAAGTAATAAATTATTCATATACGAACACATTTCAGACCAATTTATGTGTATAAACAGATAAATAAGAGTAGTCGAAGACCCGTTAATAGATTCAAAACATTGCGAATTAAGAACAGTTCACATCCCACATGGCTCATCTTGTTAGTTTAGAAAAAAAAAATACGATTGTCTCTATTGAAACCACGCCTTTTGGTGTAACACAATAATCTATTTATCGGCGTGACACTAAGTAAAGGCTGACTCACACGAGTGGGCGAAAAACACGCGATTTCTTAATGACATTAAATGGCGAAGTAACATCAATAATACGGACATCTTTGCGTATTACTATGGGAAACTGACCGGCCTTGCTGTGAACCTTATATGAAATTAACGTGAATCACCAAATTCAGGTGTTAAGCTTAAACTTGGTTGTAAAAAAGCTTTTAAAAAGGTCGTCTGGGATACGGTAATGACATTTTGTTGACAGACTGTTACATGCAGATTATATTACATACACAAACAGACATGAGAATGTTCTCCATATATAGATGTCGCAGTAAAATAGTTATAGCCGTGATATAGTTATATCCCTAGGGATATGATTATATACCGGAACATAGTTATAAGAAAGCGAGCTAAGCGCTAAAAGTTAGGTTTTAATGACAAAAACGAATCGCTGTAAATCCGACTCCACGTAGTCTTGTCTGCCCTAACCCTAGAGTGTAATTCAAAATCGCGTAGGCGCGGAGGGGTGAGGCGGGCCGCGAGTTGAGGAGCTGGTGGTTGTAAAACTCGCCACCGCGGCTGAGGCTGGCCGGCGGTGCCGGCCAGCAAGCCGAAGCTGCGGTGGTGAGCTTTAAACCTATCTGCGACGATAAACTCGCGTGGGACCGCCGGAGCCCCGCAGCGCCGGAGCCGTGACAGAAAACATGACTGTTGCATGATGTATGCTTGCTATGTTCCGGTATATAATTATATCCCTAGGGATATAACTATATTACGGATTTATCTATCTTACTGCGACATAGATACTACTCGACACATGACTACACGTACCATGAACACTTGATTTTATTTTTAATCCAATACAATGTAAAAATCTGCTACCTGTTTCATTTCAACTAATTATTTGGTACAGCGATATAATGTCAAGTACGAAAGAGCATTTACCTATGCTAATTATTAATAGAATAAGAATGTACGTAATGTATCTACACGAATCTGCCAAATTTTACCAATGGAACATTAACCTTCCACTATTGTGATAAGGTTGAAAATCTATCGCAGAAATTTGACAGTGACAGTTGTGGTAACTTGATGTGCTGTCGTCTGTACCTTGGTATATGTATAAGACCATAGTGTCTTTTCATAAAAAATATAACATGTTTTTTGTTGAGTTATACTCGAATTACATCATCGACTTAAAATGATGAACCATAATTTACATAATGACAGTTTCGAAACAAATTACACAAAGGACGTGAATAGTTATCATAATCAGATAAGTATTACGTACTTAATCAGAAACACATTACATTATTTTTTGTATTACAAAAAAATGCTATTAGGTACACAAGAATATATTTATTTACACACACACACACATGCAAACAAAGAACAAGAAACCAAAAATATTCACTGTAGTTCTTTGACAAGGCTCCGTTCAGTATCCAAATAAGGTTCTAAATGTAGTCAAAATAAAAAAACATCTACAACTTTATCTGGTATCTGTAAAACTGGCACTTAATTTAAAAAGCCTTCTAAATAAATTATCGTTATAAATATATTTATAGCAAAATATAATTAATAATTTGATGTCAAAAACAAAAGACTGCTTACGTCATTCTCAATTTTAATGTCAAGCTGACGTCATTGACATGCACTTATTTCATAAAGTGCTCTATGAAGCATCATGCACGTAGGTCTTAATCAAAATAAAGAAAATCTCTGTCTTTGAATTTGGTAATGGGTGTCATCCTAATAAAAACGTTTTGTATGATTTAATATGAGTCGTAAATGTTCGTCCACAGATTACATCAGCCACTTGAGAGATATATGGCGTCAAATTATAATTAATTGAGACGATTTGATTTATTTTATGACATTGTATGACGTGTTAAGGTTTTTGAATGACATTCGTCGGTTAATGAATATGTTTGGGTGGTGCTTAACCGTGTAGTCCGGTTCGGACCCCGATCGGGGTCTTGACATGAAGGTTACCGTAAGCTCAATTGAAACCCCGATCGGGGTCTGCTATAGAGTCATACACTGTGCTAATTATTTACGTTCATATTTATTTTCCTTACTATCAAACCTAATTTGTGTGTACTAATTAAAATACTTAAATAAATTTTTAATATTTTTACGTCAACAAACCTTTAATTATTGCATCCCAAAATAAAATTACACATTCAAAATCCAATCGTAATTACCGCGAATTCTAAACCAATCCGCCATGTTTGTTTACATTAGTTATTTTTTTTATTTATAGAAGAATAGACAAGGATAGACGAATGGAATACCAGATATCGATTGACCTGATTCCTTTAAAAATAATCGGTTCAATTCCTTTGTAAATACATATTACTAAATAACACAATTAATAATTATTATGAGAAATAAACAAAAAAAAGTAATAGTAATAATTATATATGCTAAAAATTGCTCTGAAATCAGTGATTTTTTTTTGCAGGAATAAAATATTTTTTAGTTTTTAGGAATTTTTGAAAATTATATTTTTTAAGCGATTAAATATTTTGAATTTGTGTTTTTAGGGTTTAGTAGCCGAATGGCAAAAAACCGGCCAAGTGCGAGTCGGACTCGCGCACGAAGGGTTCCGTTCCATTATCTTTATCTATGAAAAATAAACGTACCAACTATACCTACAATTAGCCAAAACACGAACATTTCTCGGCAACCATAAATAAATTTGTTTTTCATACAAATATATGAAAAACAATGTTACAATTTGCGGTTACTGAAAAAGTGCTATAACTCTAAAACTACTAACTGTATTTCGTTCTAACTAATTTTGGTTGATAGTTTTTATTAAGATCTATAACATGTTTTTTTTTTAGATTTTTCACTTTGCTAGTTTAGAAATTACAGGGACACACATTTTAGCACTTTGAAAGTGTCTTACTCTGAAATGATTGACTTTGAGAAAAAATGGTTTTAGAAACCTTAACCTCATTTTTAAAGACCTATCTATAGACACCCCACAAGTATATGTCAGATGAAAAAAATAATTTTTTGATTCAGTTCCATGTATGGGAAGCCCCCCTCTAATATTATATTTTTTTTTATTTTTGCATAAGAATTGTAAAACGGGTAATGTAATACATCTACTTACCGAGTTTGAATTGTGTAGTCTTAATAGTTTTGGAATAAAGTGGCTGTGACATACGGACGGACGGACAGACAGACAGACAGACAGACAGACAGACATGACGAATCTATAAGGGTTCCGTTTTTTGCCATTCGGCTACGGAACCCTAAAAACGGAACCCGGCGGAACAGATCCGAGATTCGTCATATCTGTCTATCCGTCCGTATGTCACAGCCACTTTTATCCCGAAACTATTAAGAGCACACAATCAAAACTTAGTAGGTAGATGTATTA
>NWSH02000078.1:4727399-4744260 GCA_002382865.2 Heliothis virescens | reverse complement strand
TAGCTGTTCGATTATTCATAATACATTTCAATCGATTTGTCAAATGCACACCATTTAAAAAAAAAATCCTACTCTACTTTGTCTATAGATGTGATCACCTTGTAATATTGCTAATTTTTTATTGTGTATTTTGTGTGCGTTTTTTTTATTATGGAACATAATAAATACACGAAATATAATGCAAGTGGATTGAAAATGTTATAAATATGACGTCCGTGTTATGTTCAAGATAGTGTTCGACTATTTATTCGTAAGTTTTTACCAAATTAAAAATGCCTAACTTTTGGGTAGTCCTTAGATATACGTAGTTTTCCCTTATTTTGAAATTTAATGACCTCGTTTGACCTATTGCACATTGTTGTCAAATAAGTTTTCTCGAAAACTATTGCTAAAATATTCCTTATGAAGCATTATGCACTTCGAAATCATATGTTGAAAGTTGGTATAAATTCTTGAATTCCACATCGCGGTTCAAAATATCCCGCCGAATTTACGGTGTATGTCAATGTCAAAATCTGGTCGAGCAGAGAGGTTAATATGTTTTAGTAGTCATTGAATAGTTATATATGAAATAATTCATAAATATTTTAATGAATAGCTTATTAAGATTATTTAATGAACGTTTGATGAGTTAAGGACAGAAATTCTGACAAAATAGATGAATAAATACGCAATAAATTTTAGAGTCAATAATAAAAAAATATTGAAATATCCTTTCGGACCTTATAGTACCTGGATGAGCCTAGCTTGTGTTGTATGTAGCTAGATTTTAGTGACCATATAAGGCAAGTAAATAAGATGCACAAATTGATCGTAGGCAGCAATGCCACGTTACTAGGTCTCAGGAACAATAAAATCTTACTCAAATTAACATTGAAGATCTCAAGAACATCAACAACATTTAAATGGTTGAACAGTGATGTAAAACATATGGTGCGCTTTTTGAAATCGGTATGGTTAAGCCACTTCTAGGTAATCCGATAGCTATGTTCCAAACCGTATTTCAAAGATGAAGGAGGCTATGTGTGATGTAGGTTTTTTTGTGTATCAATTACATTTTCTAATTGAACATGGCTTTCTAATTAGTCATTTTAAATTTGGCACTAGACACTTTGATATGTCAACTTTCTTTTTCCTCAATGTGCACTCTATTCAGCCAGTAGGGTTAGCAAGCAATCATCCTCCTTCGATACGACACGTATTTTTTCTTCTTTCATAAGAGTTTAAAATCAGAATGCAGTTCTCGATTCGTTCTGTTTTTAAAGATTACTAATTACTATAAGCCAGCCGACCGTGATTCATTAAAAATAAACATCTGTCCTCGTAACTAATTTCTTAATGAAGAATGCTCATTACTGAGTTACGGATAACCGCGTGTAAAACGTGACACCAGTTAAAGTTAACACGTGCTTAACGTTATCAGTTACATGTACCATTCATAAAGAACCTTTGTTTTTAATGCAACTCTTGTTATGCATAACTGCCATTGCCAAGTTATTGAAGGAAACTGACTGCTTATAGTTCCTACAATGATAGTGTAATTGTTTTTGATGGGACGTCTAACTAAAGGAAAAAATTGCTCATGATTTCATGATCGGTAATCATTCTAAGCTCCAAAAGGCAAAAAAAAAACAAATAATAATCACAGCGGCATCTTCATACATGCCTATTGTATAAATACTTCCTCATAAATGAATGAGATATATCTCAGAAGGGAATCCAAATAATTTCTTATCGCGTTCAACCAATTAAGTTAATCGACAGCCTACATCGTGCCTACTCGAACACGGTCCCGCCGTGTAGTCCGTCATAATACCGCTCAGTACCGCACCGCGAGCCGCGAAGCCTACACACGCGTATCCGAACGTAGCAAACGTCAAACTTGGCGCGCTTTTCACAAAAAAATAAAATTGACAAGTAATTTCACATACAGCCAAAAATGTCAGCGGACGTGTTGAGTGAAGATTTAAAATCCCGTCTACATTTAACAACTAAAACAGTTGGACAAGAAAGGATACGAAGGGCGCGCGAAAATAATGAAGATGTCGCGATTTTGTCTATGTTCCTTCCGAATGCGACAGCTGAGAGAGAAAATAAGAAGTTTTGTTGTGCGTTAAGAGATCAGTGCCTGCTTGGGGATGCCAGGAAAACAGTTGCAGGTGTTTATTTTATACTTATTCTATTTTTGAAATTTAAAATGATGCAAATATTTGTTGCTTTACCGTTTTCGATATTTAAATTAAGCGTGTTTAACGTTGAAACGTTTTCAGATAAGAAATGTAGCCATTTAAAATTAAATAACAGAAAATTTTTGTTCTGATTATTCCAGAAAGAAAATAGAAATGTCCATGTAGTACCTAATTACGAGAACCACACTTTCTATTGGACTGGTTTTGCTCAATTAAAACAGGTTTAAGTGCCATAGCGGTCTAGACTGACGGCCTACTAAGCCTAACAACCACTATTTGCTTTATAATATTTTTAAAAATTAATCTTTTACTATCAAACAATCAAAATTTTAAAAATAGAGATCCGAAAAAATATCAAAATCCTGGCAACTAACTTTGGAACGCTCAAAAAGGAGGGTTACATTCCATATTTTTATTTAAGAACGAAGCCATTTGCGTATTCTTAAAACTATAAACTCAAATGATGCTTTATAACGTTGTGACATGAATTTTTAAACTTAGAAAGATCCTATCAGGGACATTTACATGTCGTAAAGTTTTATAAAAGTAGACAATTTGAATAAACAGTTTAAAACAGCTAAAAATAAAATAATTCTGCCTGTTCTAGATAAACTAACAACATTTTTGATTACGCTAAATGTTTTTGTCTAGACATATTTTGTTCAATCTAACATAGGTACAATTCGCGACAGTAATAACTGCTATTATTGCGGAACTTTATTCTTTTTATGGTTTTTGTCGAAATCACATGTGTGTCACGTATTTGTGTCCGACAAATATGTAGTTTTCTATAGAGCTATGGAAAAATGACGGAACAGAATAGGATATCCTTTTAAAATTATAAACGCGAAAATATCTAAGTTGGTAACAGGTATGGATCTTCGTTACTTTTTTTCTGCAAAAAGTACTACATTGATTTTGATGAAACTTGGATATTATATAGCTTATACAACAGAATAACATAAACACATATACGCTACTTTTTGTCTCCGTCCGGAAAGCAGTTTCTTCAGAAAGCGGCGCTGGCGGAAGATAGTACTTAGTCTATAAAGCGCAAAATGAAAGAGTCTTCAAAGCGGATATTAATTTCAAACCAAAATAAAAAATCCATTAGATACAACAATTATTAAAAGACAGCTCAAGTAAAAAGTATTCTATTCTTAAAAATTTATTCGCAAAATTAATTCGAGACACCATAACCGTTACTTTATTCATTAATTGAATGACTGAATGAACAATGAACGACTCTTTATCTTTTCATTCAATTAATCTTCCATTAAATGGAGGTCAGCTCTTAATTCATTTAAACGCACGTTCATGATATTTTGTTAAATAAATGGTAAACGCTTTTTGGAATTATTTACTTTGTAAAACATATGTGTACTTATATAATTAGTGAGTACATATATGGTGTGTATGTTGACGTAATTTTAATTGGTAGGAAGTTTTACATATTTATTGACTGAGTCAACTAATTGAATGTAATTTTTGGCGGGAGTTAAAAAAAAATAACAAGACTTTTTGAACAGTCTGATATTCTAGCTATTAAATGAAAATAGCTAATATATGAAAAAGGGAACATTTTCTTGTTTGTTAGTTCATACCCAAAAGGCTGAAACTACGGAACCGATTTAAAAAAAATCTTTCGCTGTTAAGATAGACTATCCCCCAGTAACATAGACTATATTTTATCCGGGTATGAGCAGTAGTTTCCACGGGACGCGGGTGAAACCGCGGGAAAACAGCTAGTAATTAATTCAATAGGTGTGAAATTATTTGAGTTTGTCAAAAATTTAAAAATGACTTTCTTACTTAGCTTGCATCGTAAAAATAAAATTTCCAAGAAATCTTTTTTACATTTTTCTCAAGTCCACTGCATGCTTGTGCATTAAATGTTAATATACGTTCAGATATTCAGCCTTCACCCTAATTTGTAATTCAGCGGTGGTTACGCCCTTTTAAAGCAGTGTTGCCACATGACGCGCACATTTACGGTAAAACAAATATTATGCTAATTTGTATTATAACCTGTTTTGTGTCAACGAAGCTATGTCAACTTACTTCGGTTTTTATGTAAACGTTAAATAATATTTAGGTGTAATTTATCGATAATCTGTCATTATTTAGTTAACACATTACTTTGAAATTAACGATGGTAGAGTTAATATGTTGGCTTTTATGAGCTGTCAAATTACATACTTATCTATGAAAAGTGCCTAGTTTCTGAAATCACACTGAAACGCCTGATCACAGTGTGAAGAAAAAAAGTTTTTAAATAAGTACTGCTTCTTCAAATTCGGAACAGGAAACGTCAGCATTTGTATCTTATTTCAAAAGTTAACTTTCAATGTACTTACAGATATTTTTTACGACTTATTCGAGTTATAAATCTAATATAGACTTCAAAGTACCGTGAGGAAATCAAAGTTTATTCATAGACGCTGAATTGGTTGGAAATCGACCTAATTCTTTAGGAGTACCTCACTATTTATCTGTCGGTGATAAAATATCGATCAAAAAAATACAAACATCCGAATTGAGAACTTCCTCTTTTTTGAGAAGTCGGTTAAAAATCATTAGGCGCAGTGATACCTACCTTTATTGACAAAATATCTACGTCTAAAATTTTTACGTTTCTTTTTTTAACGTAGGCAACATCAATTCGATATTTATTAAAAACAGCCAAACAAATCTACAAACGTAAACGACTCGGAAAAAATACAAATTATCCGCATTTACATGAAAAACAACTGAACTTAGTCGAGTTAAACCACTCGGAAACTTAAACGCCCTCGTATAATTCCGTAATATCCGTCTGAGCAAAATGTTATCATGTACAGACGCTAGCACACCAACTTACATCAATCTGTCAAATTTCTTCAATAGATTTTCAACCTTATCAAAGTAGTGGACGGTTAATGTTCGATTGGTAAATTTGACAGATTCGGATAGGTTGACCTGTGGTCGTCTGTACCTAAAAGCACATTCAGGAGCCGTATTCTATAACGATTCTCAAGCAACATCGAGATTTTACAAGAAGAATCGATTTTTAATTTTCGAAACCTCACATGTTACACATCGATTTAAAATTTTTCGAATCGAGTTTTTTTTAATCGTTCCTGAATACGTCTGTCAGACGTTGAGCACACTGCATTATGCGAAGCGAAATGTAAATACCAACGTAACTTTACCGCCATCGAGTTTTTTTTTAATGTGACGCAGTTTTACGTTCGCTTTTCAAAAGGAAGGGAAACGGAAATGTGAGTTTTTTTTTGCACACCTAAGGGTACTTCACACTTTATGTTTTTTTTTGGCTGTAGGTACAAATTAGCAGTAAAATATGACGTGATAATTAGTCTGTAGTAATGAATGTAAACCTCTGTAGTTATACCTTATGACAAGACATTATAAATTCGTGGTCAGCAACCAAAAAACTTCATTACTTACGATATTTCATATTTAAACGATGTGTTTGATAAAGTGTAGCTAATCGTTTGTAATTTAAATAAATATGAAACTAAAGATAGGTGAAGTTGTGTTATTTCTTTTAAACCGAAGTTATAGGACTTACGTCATTACTTATTGATTACTCCACCCACTTGTGTAATTAAAATTATTATATTAAATCTAACCATGACACGTGATAAATATACAATAAATTCTATAATTCAGAATATAATATTTAAAATCGATAATATTTTTAACTTTAACAAGATCAAGGTAGTCCACAGATATCATAAATTCTATTTTATTGACGGCCAGTGCGTGGGCCTTTGTCAAGTTCGAATTTGGAAGACTCAAACATATTCCTTTTGAGGGATCAAAGTGATTCGATTTACAAAACTAATATTTTTTTTTGTCGTAAATTGGCAATGTAGTTTGATATAAATTCTGATAAAATGGCCGCCATTAAAGTCTTTGTTGTAATTAAATAATATATTCGTTTTCCTTTTCTGGTATCTTATTTTGAGCTTTCTACATAATAAACTGTGTTGTTTATTGCTGGAACCATTTACGGCAATAACAATATGTGACCTAAATGCTTAGCACTCATAATAATTTGTCCGAACGATAATATCCATATTAAACGTTTTTATTGTCCTGAAATGTGTGAGTAATACCAATACATAAAATATTGCTAAAGGTCAAGGGTTTTAATTGCAAATATTTTATTAATTTTAATACCATTTAATAATGATTTACGAGAAATAATTATAATGTAATAAAACTTAATCATTATTGCGTTTTAAATAATTAATTAACGTTAACGATAAAAACTCCCAACACTATCCTTTAGGTAACATGATTAACTCAAACAACCAGTTTCCCTGTTCCATACGACTGTTTATTTAGGCTGGCAACACCTGTACTACCCTCACGTTGCTTCGTATCTAATTACAAAACCACATTACAATTACTAGAACTATACACACATGCACATAAACCACACACACATAGTCACGCGTTCTGTAAAACAATTTGTGAGTAGGATATATTAAATTATCCTAAGGGATATAGGATTTTCCCTCCATTCTGTATGAAATCAGAAAAGCCTAAGGCAATTTGTACCTGGCTGGTTTATTACGGTGATAATTTTCGTTTTTATCTGTCCTTACTATATTACTGACACTTATATAGAAAAATAGCTTTCTGAATCTAAACTTTGTAAGGTTATTGAAGTCTTCAACTTAACGAACTTTGTATTTCAAACTTAATATGGATTTCCTAAGATTATTTTTTTGGTAAATATCCTGTGATAAGCTGTGATAATTGATTCCAATTATTTAAAAAACAATTCTTCAACTCAACTTACCCTACTTTTAGCAACCTTAAGTCACAGTTCAAGGTCCATTTCTCGATGCCAATTAAACGTGACAAATGACGTCATCACGCACCAAAAACACAAAAATGCACCTTACATTAACGGCTTAAGGTCGCAAATGACTTTGATATTGACAGTGATGCATTACCTCTTTATATGGAGGTAGGAACAGATGGTAGATCACCATGACCTTCGAGCCCCTTATCTCGTTGATTTTAACCTCATAAGTCATGTAATAGATGTAAGACAAGACTTCTATTTATTAATGGACACGTGTGAGACATGCCTAGGTTGTTGTTGATCTAAATTCAAATTAATTGAAAAGGAAATCGTTACGTGTTGTCTATGTTAATGCTACAGACATTGTCAGTGGACAGTCTGCATGTTAACTTAAAAAAATACGGTTCACAATAGAGCAAGTCATTTTAATAATAAGTTAAAAACTTTTTGGGAACACTCATACAGGTTCTTGAATTCCTCAAACTATTGAACAATCAGCGTTGCCAATGCTAGTAGTCCAAATTCCCCAAAAATCGAAGTGAAATTCCCCAAATTTGGGGAGAAAAAACATCGAATTCCCCACAAATTCCCCACACAGATTATCTACAGAAAAGAAGCCAGATTGAATAAAATTTCAATAATATTAATGCAATTATTTATTAACATCAGAACTAGGTGCAGTTTTTGGCTATATAGTTGTAGATAACATGATTTTAGACGGATTAAATTTTAAAACATATCACGCAACGGGTGCGAACCTATCGGCTGCTTGTCAGAGTGACATTTCTCTGATGTTCTGAACTGCTTGGAGCGCGTCAGAGTGCATACCGGGTCTATGTTCTGAACGCAGCACAGATGAAATTATGAAATACTGAAACTTCAAACTGCTGATTGTCAAATTCTATGGGACTGCGGGCAAATTGTGGGAATCCCCGCATTTTCCCCACATGACAACAATCCCCACACAGTCCCCACACGACTTAAAATTCCCCACAGTTTGGGGAATTCCCCACAGATTGGCAACGCTGTGAACAATATATCTGTCACTTCTTGTCAATCGTAGATTCATAAATCGAACACAGTTTCAAAGAGTTCCTACAATATGACANTCAATAGATTTTCAACCTTATCAAAGTAGTGGACGGTTAATGTTCGATTGGTAAATTTGACAGATTCGGATAGGTTGACCTGTGGTCGTCTGTACCTAAAAGCACATTCAGGAGCCGTATTCTATAACGATTCTCAAGCAACATCGAGATTTTACAAGAAGAATCGATTTTTAATTTTCGAAACCTCACATGTTACACATCGATTTAAAATTTTTCGAATCGAGTTTTTTTTAATCGTTCCTGAATACGTCTGTCAGACGTTGAGCACACTGCATTATGCGAAGCGAAATGTAAATACCAACGTAACTTTACCGCCATCGAGTTTTTTTTTAATGTGACGCAGTTTTACGTTCGCTTTTCAAAAGGAAGGGAAACGGAAATGTGAGTTTTTTTTTGCACACCTAAGGGTACTTCACACTTTATGTTTTTTTTTGGCTGTAGGTACAAATTAGCAGTAAAATATGACGTGATAATTAGTCTGTAGTAATGAATGTAAACCTCTGTAGTTATACCTTATGACAAGACATTATAAATTCGTGGTCAGCAACCAAAAAACTTCATTACTTACGATATTTCATATTTAAACGATGTGTTTGATAAAGTGTAGCTAATCGTTTGTAATTTAAATAAATATGAAACTAAAGATAGGTGAAGTTGTGTTATTTCTTTTAAACCGAAGTTATAGGACTTACGTCATTACTTATTGATTACTCCACCCACTTGTGTAATTAAAATTATTATATTAAATCTAACCATGACACGTGATAAATATACAATAAATTCTATAATTCAGAATATAATATTTAAAATCGATAATATTTTTAACTTTAACAAGATCAAGGTAGTCCACAGATATCATAAATTCTATTTTATTGACGGCCAGTGCGTGGGCCTTTGTCAAGTTCGAATTTGGAAGACTCAAACATATTCCTTTTGAGGGATCAAAGTGATTCGATTTACAAAACTAATATTTTTTTTTGTCGTAAATTGGCAATGTAGTTTGATATAAATTCTGATAAAATGGCCGCCATTAAAGTCTTTGTTGTAATTAAATAATATATTCGTTTTCCTTTTCTGGTATCTTATTTTGAGCTTTCTACATAATAAACTGTGTTGTTTATTGCTGGAACCATTTACGGCAATAACAATATGTGACCTAAATGCTTAGCACTCATAATAATTTGTCCGAACGATAATATCCATATTAAACGTTTTTATTGTCCTGAAATGTGTGAGTAATACCAATACATAAAATATTGCTAAAGGTCAAGGGTTTTAATTGCAAATATTTTATTAATTTTAATACCATTTAATAATGATTTACGAGAAATAATTATAATGTAATAAAACTTAATCATTATTGCGTTTTAAATAATTAATTAACGTTAACGATAAAAACTCCCAACACTATCCTTTAGGTAACATGATTAACTCAAACAACCAGTTTCCCTGTTCCATACGACTGTTTATTTAGGCTGGCAACACCTGTACTACCCTCACGTTGCTTCGTATCTAATTACAAAACCACATTACAATTACTAGAACTATACACACATGCACATAAACCACACACACATAGTCACGCGTTCTGTAAAACAATTTGTGAGTAGGATATATTAAATTATCCTAAGGGATATAGGATTTTCCCTCCATTCTGTATGAAATCAGAAAAGCCTAAGGCAATTTGTACCTGGCTGGTTTATTACGGTGATAATTTTCGTTTTTATCTGTCCTTACTATATTACTGACACTTATATAGAAAAATAGCTTTCTGAATCTAAACTTTGTAAGGTTATTGAAGTCTTCAACTTAACGAACTTTGTATTTCAAACTTAATATGGATTTCCTAAGATTATTTTTTTGGTAAATATCCTGTGATAAGCTGTGATAATTGATTCCAATTATTTAAAAAACAATTCTTCAACTCAACTTACCCTACTTTTAGCAACCTTAAGTCACAGTTCAAGGTCCATTTCTCGATGCCAATTAAACGTGACAAATGACGTCATCACGCACCAAAAACACAAAAATGCACCTTACATTAACGGCTTAAGGTCGCAAATGACTTTGATATTGACAGTGATGCATTACCTCTTTATATGGAGGTAGGAACAGATGGTAGATCACCATGACCTTCGAGCCCCTTATCTCGTTGATTTTAACCTCATAAGTCATGTAATAGATGTAAGACAAGACTTCTATTTATTAATGGACACGTGTGAGACATGCCTAGGTTGTTGTTGATCTAAATTCAAATTAATTGAAAAGGAAATCGTTACGTGTTGTCTATGTTAATGCTACAGACATTGTCAGTGGACAGTCTGCATGTTAACTTAAAAAAATACGGTTCACAATAGAGCAAGTCATTTTAATAATAAGTTAAAAACTTTTTGGGAACACTCATACAGGTTCTTGAATTCCTCAAACTATTGAACAATCAGCGTTGCCAATGCTAGTAGTCCAAATTCCCCAAAAATCGAAGTGAAATTCCCCAAATTTGGGGAGAAAAAACATCGAATTCCCCACAAATTCCCCACACAGATTATCTACAGAAAAGAAGCCAGATTGAATAAAATTTCAATAATATTAATGCAATTATTTATTAACATCAGAACTAGGTGCAGTTTTTGGCTATATAGTTGTAGATAACATGATTTTAGACGGATTAAATTTTAAAACATATCACGCAACGGGTGCGAACCTATCGGCTGCTTGTCAGAGTGACATTTCTCTGATGTTCTGAACTGCTTGGAGCGCGTCAGAGTGCATACCGGGTCTATGTTCTGAACGCAGCACAGATGAAATTATGAAATACTGAAACTTCAAACTGCTGATTGTCAAATTCTATGGGACTGCGGGCAAATTGTGGGAATCCCCGCATTTTCCCCACATGACAACAATCCCCACACAGTCCCCACACGACTTAAAATTCCCCACAGTTTGGGGAATTCCCCACAGATTGGCAACGCTGTGAACAATATATCTGTCACTTCTTGTCAATCGTAGATTCATAAATCGAACACAGTTTCAAAGAGTTCCTACAATATGACAAACCTTCATGCAATAAATCACGACAGTTTCCATAGAGTCGCTTACTTATATGCGGAAATAAGTGAGCGTGTACGTAAGACATAGTACCCTTTAGTTTTATAGTGACTCGTGGATAAAGGGCAAACCTTGTTTACAACCAATCGAAGCGATTTTACGATGTCAAAGTTCAAGGATAGGAAAGGCGGGGACATTTTGGAATGACTGACACGTTTTCAAATTGAAAAACGAATGTGACTTGATTGAAAAAAAGCGGGGATAGAATGTAAACTTTTTTAAATTGGGACAGGTCTGATTGCGGGTTCGAAATTCAATTTAACGATAGCCAAATATTGTTTGTTCAATAAAACCTCTCTCTTATTTTTTTTTCTCATTCTTTTATTTTCATAAATAAAATCTACGTTCAGTTCATTAGGAGCGCGGTCATGCATTCAAGCCATATAACGAAGCAACGATTAAAGTATAAATACAGTAGCAACAAAATATTTTTTCGCAGTGAATTCCAATGGAAAACAATGGCACAAAATCCTCTTATCAGATTTACCTCACGTGCAACACATGTGCACGCTACATACGCTCGGACACGTGCATAATCAATTTAGGGAACTGCAAAATGGCGACGCCCGCCATTTTTAACTTCGTAAATAATATTTGTTCCGATTCGCATGCTAGGAATTTCATTTTCTGTTTTATTACGACTATAAAATGAGAAATGGATATTATTTAAATTTTACTAGTACCCAATAACCAATTGTATTATCATTTTCATTATTGAAACTTTCCCGAACAAAAGGTTCCGAGTTTGTTTTATGAACATTTGTTTTCTTTATAGAAATTGGAAATGGAACGGTATTGAATTTCGGACGTTCAACCGGGTATAATAGAAATGTTTCAGATTGAGTACAATTTTAACAAACTTAACAGGTATCAGAATCCGAATATTCTACTTAATTAATTTGAATATTTGAAAGATGTTCAAATATGGAACTTTATAAGGCTAGTTACAGGATACAGCATACTTTTAACGCGGTCCTCTTACATCAAGTGTGGCTCATATAAAAACTATGTGGAAAAATAACATTGACATTGACGGAAAGTTACAAAGGAGTTCTTCTTTACATAAATTGAGATCTGCGTACACAATGGTGTGTAAATTTTCATTAGCCATGTCACATTACTATGGCAAAACAAATCAAAGAGCGGTGTAAAAATAATCTCTTTCGCTACATAAATAACGTATTTTATTGTAAGTGGCATATGGTTGAAAATTGCGTGGCAATTTCAATAGTGTGAAGATTACGTCATTGCTAATGTTGAATTAAAATTTGTTATAGAAAAAATGTCACGTGTGCTTGATTAATGTTTTCTTCCACGTAAACCTGTTTAAAATAAATACATGCATGTTATGTATATAATGATCTAAATAAACGACAAGAATCGAATACCTCGTAGATTGAGTTCGAATTGCACGCCGCGTAGTTTCGACAAGCAAAAATTTTCAAGCATTTTTCAACAGTTTATTCGAACAACATTAATGAACGAAGTTACCTTTTTATTTCAAATTTTCAACGAACGATAAAAGCTCTACGAGGAATATTCACGAACATCTAAAGCCAAGTGCTCACTCGCGAAAAACTCCTACGAATTTCCTAGGCGACTCGCCACTTAATAAAGATAGTTATGGCGGAAAATGGCGGCATAAAATAATAGTGTTTTTACTACGTGCTATATTAAGAATCCTCGTTAATATTTGCCCAAGCCTACACTGACCGGCTGACATCACCGCGGCCTTCAAACTCACTCATATTTGATCTTAACCGCTTGCTAATAACGTGGACAAACTGCTCCAACAATGCATCATAACGTAATCATTCAGTGCTGTAAATGCATACGGTATTACATGTTATTGGTTAAGTAAATATTATGAAGAACTTGGATTACAGGTGGTTAGTTTTTTCACTGATGATTACACATGTTTTAATTATTAGTAGTTTTCATCACTTACTTGTACCGTGGTCGGTATAAGCGATTTGTGTTCAAAATTGCAAGGCTTCGAAAGAAAAATCTTGTCTCTAGAATGAGGTGTGACCACTTTACCGAAAATTCCTTTGCGGCCAGTGCTAACAGATATCCGCTCGTACCTGCGCAGATTAAAATATCATTAATATTAAGCGTATCCTCATCCCACGCCTCAAGATACGGAGCAAACAACTTTCTCAGTGTCACTAAAAGCCAGCCACTAACGAGTTTCATTAATTACCGATGCACTGCCGCTCCCACGGGGGATATTTTAATATTGCAACTGTAAATAAAACTAAGGCCAGCAAAGCTAGGCTAATTTGCATAGGACATTGTTCTACATTTCAATTCCTAGGAACTAAGATTTTTATGTTTATGGGGATATAAAAGAAGCGTTGTTTTTAATTTTACGATAAAGAATCCCCTTTCTAAGTTGCACTACTGATAAAAAAACGTTCGACTAATATTTTCTAGTAATTAGGAAATCGTGCAATTAAAGTATTTTCTTTTGTGTTCACTAAGATTTGTATTTTTTTTGTGTTTCTCTTCATTGAGAATAAGACAATTTTTTCTTACCCACTGAAATTGACACAGCCAAAAATCTCCTACAACTTTTAACCGCCATATTTCCTACAACTTTTAATAATCGCGCCTACGCTCATGTACCCTAAGCTTAACAGTAACAATTTGCAAATGAAATAGCCTAGTTATTATTGTCCGAAGCTCCAGTGGGCGTAAGGGCCCTTTCACCACGAACAATAGAAAAGTGGAACGGTTTAACTGTAGTCTGTTCACGGCTTTATTATTTATAGATGTGTTGATGCGCCTTTATCTATGGGTGGTATGAAGTGCTTATTAATAGATAGCTTGAATGACTTATGGGTGTTTATGGTCTCTTTTTAATGATTTATAAAAATGAGCATTGGGCTAAATAACGGTTGCTTTACATTTGAAATCCTCATGGAGGGCAAAGATAAATCTCAATTGAACTATTGAAAGGAATTAGAATAAAATGCTACCAAATTGTACAGTTAGGAACGTTTTTTTTCGCCATACTTTAATCAAAGACTAGCTTCTGCCAGCGTGACAGTGTTAAGATGAACCTCTGTGCAAAATGTCAGCCTTTTAGGTTTACGGGTTTGGGCCCTGCGTTGATGATTCAGTGAATGAGTCAGGACTTTGATTTTTATAAAAATCTTCTTTGGAAAATCGTGTCTCCGATATGTTAAGCAAAAATAAATATTCAAAAGCTACAAAAACCATAAAAAGAAAAAAAAATCACGTGAAACAGCATACTGCAAGTATTCCCCAAATCGATATGAAATACGATAACAGAGTTCACAGACCCCAGCTGCAGATGTAACCCAAGACTAGTCACGAACCACAATGCTATAGTTTCCTATACTTTGACACGCGATACTTTAGCTGCCAACATGTTTTTGTGTCTGTCTACGAATTTTAGATCGGTAGCTTGTTTTTAAAGACAATAAAAAAAGTTAGCAAAAAGACTTGAGTCTAAAGAAGTCTTTTATTTTTGAAAAAGGAACTGATAATTCCCGCTCGTTTATTTCAAATTCAGAATCAAATTGAAATAAAGAACTCGAAGACAATTTCTTAACAAAAGCTCAAATACACCATAGCGATTAATTTAAAATTAAATATCGAACAATCATTTGTAGAAAACCAAAAAGTTTTTCCTTTCAAAACTTGTGTTTTAACTTTACCATAGACATCAAATACATAGCACTGATAGTAAACTTTCCCCATTATACCGTGTCCGTAATGATTAAGAATAAGTTGCGTTTCGTTCACTGATTGCTTCAGATATCGTGGAACTTGGAAACTTTGACAGTTTAAACGCATTCAACATTTATTGCTAATGGTTGCCATTTATACAGCGAGTGATTAATTTATCTAACTCGTGTATTGGGGAAACTAGTGAAATTTTAGTGAAATGCGCTAATGTAGAAGTTTGATAGATAATGTTTTTGAAATTGGAACATTTGTTGTTCTTTTAAGTTGATTGGAGATTTAATCGAGTCTTTCCTATTACTATATTTTGCAGACAATGCAATAATTGTAAAACAAAGAGCTGTGTAGCGCTGATTTTCCGCAGTTGATAATACCATTGGGTTACCAAGGGCCAGTTGCACATGTTCCAGATAAAGTCTAGATAGCAATCTGACGGATAATGCCATAGATATTTTTTTAATTTTGGCTACTTTGCTATGACATTAGCTGTCAGTTAGCGATCTGGAAATTTATCTCTGCAACGGGTCGTTCTAATTTTTTTTGTAAAATTCCCTGGTAGCTTTCACTCAATACACTTCTATCAGAAAAATCACGAAACAAACCAATAAATCAAAATCTAATCACAAATTGTAGGGTGTAAAACCGTTGTATGATAGCAGGGTGCATGTTGCGTGCATCAGTCAAATCTCATTGTTCCAATGTCACATGCAAACTCAAGGACGAATCGTTTGATAAGGAACATGCGATCTTTACACTTTTACTGCATCGTAAAACTATAAATTAGGTATCGTAGTATGGGATAGTAGAGTAATAAAAATACATAGGTGACAACACTTTGTTGGGTACAAAAAGTATGTAGGTATGTACAGACAACCGCAGGTCAACGTATACGAATCTGTCAAATTTTACCAATCGAACACTAACCTACCTCCATTGTGATAAGGTTGAAAATCGATTGCAGAAATTTGACAGATTGTGGTAGCTTGATGTGCTGTTGTCTGTACATACTTAGAAAAAATATGAATAACCAGTGTGTGTCTATTTTTTTTTGTGCGAGAAACTGATATAAGTAGCAGTAAAAATATTTTTTTTTGCAAGTGCAATGTTTTATTAAATGGATACTAATTGGAATGAATGGGATGAATTGAAAATGTATCCCAACAAAGTTAATATGCCTGAACAGTACAGACGACAGCACATCAAGTTACTACAATCTGTCAAATTTCTGCAATCGATTTTCAACCTTAGGGGCCATCCATAAATTACGTCACACGTTAAGGGGGAGGGAGGGGGTCGACGTAGTGTGACATTGTGTGACAAGGTGGTGGGAGGGGTCTNAGGGGCCATCCATAAATTACGTCACACGTTAAGGGGGAGGGAGGGGGTCGACGTAGTGTGACATTGTGTGACAAGGGGGTGGGAGGGGTCTTACATTTCGTGACGTCACATTTCAAAACTCATTTTAACCCGTGGAGTGTCCGGCCTCCGCCGGTCACGAAACCCGGTAGTGATCAAGGTCAATCAATCAAATTATTGGAATGATTTTTTCATTACGACTTAGGTTAGAAAACTTGTTATTACTCGTATTTCCCTTATTTATATGTAATAAATTATACACCATAACAAAGCTGAGAAGATGTGTCATAATTGTAGCGTATTATTTCAAATATTACATTACCTTTTCATGTTGAAAATATAAAATTATTTTCTTAGTTTATGTTTTTTCGTTAGCCATCCACAAAATTTTTGCCACAAAACTTCACAAGTATACACAAAAATCACAATCCCACTACATCAGTGGAAACAGTGGTACATTAGGCGACGATTACATGCATTTATTTTGTACAACACTGGCTAACATCTCCATAATAATAATTTGTTTACGAAACAAAAAACGGCCGCATTTTACAATTAGCCGTCGG
>NWSH02000078.1:4706380-4727299 GCA_002382865.2 Heliothis virescens | reverse complement strand
TTGGCGAACTGTTAGGACCTTACATTCGGAGTATAGCTGAGAAGTTGGGTGTTTGTAGGGTTTAAATAAAAGACTTAGAACAAATTCGAGATAGCTTCGCCGCACGCTAAAAGTCTAGCTTACTACACAAATTAACTGATTGAAGAATCTCATAAAATTTTATGTATAAAACAAAATAGGGTTATAACTAAAGTAATAAACTGAAAGAGAATATCAAAACATTATTTTTTATATGAAAACTGTAAAACAGAAACACAAACATTTCTATCCTTGACCTCACTCTGACCTGGTATTTATATACCTACGCTTAAAGTTATTAATTTAGTAGAATATAGTAATTATAGAGTACCATAATGAGTTTTCCTATATGTATAATTATATTAAACTAGCTTCTGCCCGCGACTTCGTACGCGGATCCTGTTTTTTTTTATATAATCATATTTTCTCATCGTTTAAACCTTCTCTCGATCTGTACAAACATTTTAAGACCAAAATAAGCCCGATCGGTCCAGCCGTTCTTGAGTTATGCGCTTACCAACACATTTAGCGATTCATTTTTATATATAAGAATTAAATGATGATCAATAGCTATTGATATAATATTAGCTGTATTTTTTTTGTCAATATACCATATGTGTCATGTACCTATAGATCCCTTTTCATCGGTTCTAAAACAGGGTTACATAATCTTCACCCAGAAAAGAAAAAAATAATACTGTCAACTTTCCGAACTGCACTTTCAAAATTTTCCCGCCATAAAACGTGAACATGGCGATGTTGACATTTGAAAGTGTCATTTCCTTGTCACGCTAACCTTGCCCCGTATTGCGAGGACAGTCCTACCGCCATAACACCGTATGGTACCCCTACACGATGCCATTGTGATCGCATGATAATGTGCCCCGGGCCGTAAATATATTAGAACATCGGAATAGATTGATCGGCTGATACAATAGGGGATTTGCATGATCTTGTCAACAGATGCACGAATTGTAAGAGTTCAGGGTTATATTGTATGCAATTCTATGATAGCATGTGGTAAAGATGCTGATATTTTTAAGGTACCTTCTATCTCCAAAAACCATAAAGATAACGGGCAAATTAAGTACTATTCAGCTGAAATATCGCCATTAAAAATAATCGAAAAGAGATACAATTGCTTTTTCTACTAAATATTCAAGTATCTTCAACAAACTATTGTTACATAAAACTTTGGTCAACCTACTCGTATCCCAGGACCCTACACCATTTCAGCATACTGACTTCATCGACCACAATTCAAATCTAATCTTCCAATTCGTCTCCAGGAACCAAGAAGATGGAGTACAAGACCAGGCAGTGGCACGAGAAGTGCTTCTGCTGCGTGGTGTGCAAGAACCCCATCGGCACCAGGAGCTTCATTCCTCGCGAGCAGGAGATCTACTGCGCCGGCTGCTACGAAGACAAGTTCGCTACCCGCTGCGTTAAGTGCAACAAGGTGAGGAAGATAATTGTTTTAGAGATATCTTGCATAATATTACGGGTTGACTAGTGGTAAGATTTTAGGTGATATATGTAAACTAAGACAGCCAAAAATAAGTTTCTTAACCAAGTTTCTCAGCGCTTTCACCTATTTGCCGTGTAGGTGCAATAGATTCTCATCTTGATTTAGTTTGGTTTCATGTCTCCCAAAGATTTATATCATGATAGCTACCAATTCTAGACTAATTAAATAAATAAGACAATATTAATCTATAATGTGGACCTATTTCATCTCCTATATTTGATTCTATTAAAACCAGATCAGCCTTTAGTCTCCTTTTAGTAGTCGTATCTACATTGATAGTAGGTACCTATCTATTGAACTACAACCGCTCTTTCCGATCTCATGCAGTCCATTAATTGCTTCCTCATATTCTGCCTTATTATTGGTCCAATTCGTTCATTAGTCTAATCCTGCGTCATTAAAAAATTGGGGCACTAGGTTAATATGGTCGATTGTTATGCAGATACAGACGACAGCAGGTCAACGTACACGAATCTGACAAATTTTACCAATCAAACATTAACCTTCCACTATTGTGATGAGGTTGAAAATGTATTGAAGAAATTTGACAGATTGAGATAGGTTGATATACCGTTAGTAAGTCTTATACAACTCGTACCCACATCTCACCCACGAGATCGTTCAACGAGTACTTTATCATCTGCGCTACAGATGTTGTTTATTGCGATTTTATAGCATGCAGTCACCTGTTCTAAGGTCAGATGAAAGATAAATAGGAAGTATTATAAATAGAGGCTATTAATGGAAAGGTTGAACGATAAATGAAGAAGTTGACATGTCACCTAGTCACCTAACTCATGATACTTCATTGATATGCTCAGTTTGTTGCATATCGGCGTATTTTATTGAATGAATTGCATCACTTTAATGTCTCTAAATTATCTTTCACGTATTACTTACTAAGTAAAATAATAGCTTCAGTAAAAATCTGGTGCTATCCACCGACATTATCTCTTATGTATTAAAAAAGTAATCATAGTCCCTTAGACTTCAACGGTCGCAGGGTCGCAAGAGTTAGAATTCTTCAACGATTCTCTAGGACTGAATGCTTTACCTTTACAATTATCTTATAATCGTCTACTCTTTTCTTCCAGATCATCACGCAAGGCGGCGTGACCTACAAGAACGAGCCGTGGCACCGCGAGTGCTTCACGTGCACCAACTGCAACACCTCGCTGGCTGGCCAGCGGTTCACCTCCCGCGACGAGAAGCCCTACTGCGCCGACTGCTTCGGAGAGCTCTTCGCCAAGCGCTGCACATCCTGCACCAAGCCTATTACTGGTCAGTATTTCAGTTAGACCAATTCATAACAACTCAATACTTTATTACATCCCATAATGTATTTTACAACAGTTGGCATTGTTAGAAGGTACAGACACAATTATGGACCCTGTCGGGCACAGCAAAAGTACAAAATGTATTACTATAACTATTTGATGTGGTGAGAGGTGGGCGCCAAAACCCAAAATTGAAGTAACAAACTTCCCAGAAACTCCGCTGGGAAGAAGTGACGTAACAAACTGCCCAGCGAAACATATCTGTTCACAAAGGACCAAAATCCATTTTTGGGGGTTTGGGTTTCTTTGGTTCACCAAACTCACTTGTATAGTCAACAATAGTATTGTTCAGATTACAATACTACAAGCATGTTTGGATGTTTCCAGACTGATTAAAATATTTCAAACGGATTACTCACAGGGCAATGTACCGTAATATCTACATTGTCTTCTTCATATGGTCGTGGCGAAATAAAAGTGATTGAATTGATTTATGTTCAACAAAGTGATTAAGAATGACATTGACATTGCAGGTATCGGCGGCACCCGCTTCATCTCGTTCGAGGACCGCCACTGGCACAACGATTGCTTCATCTGCGCGCAGTGCAAGACCTCCCTGGTCGGCAAGGGCTTCATCACTGACGGCCCCGACATAATCTGCCCCGAGTGCGCCAAGCAAAAGCTCATGTAAATACGACCTCACGCACAGCTACCTAACGCTTCCCCCTCCTGGCAACACCGTAACACTATCGATAAGCTTACCATCGAGTGAATCCGCCAGAATCGATTTGCCAATCGATTTACCGAAATCGATTCTTGTTACATCAAATGTGACTAATGTATTTTTGTGTGCTTATAGCGAAAAAACCATTCTACCGGTTGTCGCTAACGCCAGAGACTGGGTCGCGTCTAAAAAGCAGGATACTTCCAGCGATGTGCTATTCGACCTCATTGACAACGTTAACTTTCACAAGGTCAATGTCAAACCTTAGACGTTACTTAGACAACTTGTTGACGATATTTTTATACAAAAATTAATAACGAAAATCACAAAAAAATGTGAATGCACAAATTGTGTTATCAAGTATTTAATTTCGCTTTTTGAAATCTTTTATTTATATATATTGACTGTTTAGTTCTGACTAATTCAACCCTGTATCTATCGTTATGTAGGTATGTATTACGTGCTAATTGCCATATTATTTCGCTTTGGCTGTTGTATTAGTCTTTAGATTATAATTGTCAATTTACCTAGTGCGATTCACACGATGCCTTAATAACATATCTAAGTCAATTTCGAGGGTATATTATTTCTTGTTGTAAAACCACCTTATTTATAAATTTTGTGATCTAAGTCTTGCCTTTCTTTGTACATGCTAAAGGACAATCTACTGTGTTCAAAGTTTATAACTAAAGAGGTCCTACAACGCTAGTCTGGTGTCGCCAGATATATAATTTCTTTTTATTAATAGACACCCTAATGGGTGGTAATAAGTGCTTGTCATGTAACATAGTATATAAGAAATTTATTGAAAGAGTAATGTACGTGTTATATTTTTAAGTATTTATTTATACGGGAGTACGCACTTATTATCTGTGGGGACGCCGATGGTGTTGCCGTCACATTAAAAAGAATGAGATTTTAGATGTAGTGTTGCCATTTACGCCATCGGTAGGTCGCTACCTAACACTATTGTTAAGTGACATCTAGTTTTACTAATAAAAAATAATAATATAAAAATATTTTTGTTCTCGAATAAGAATCAGTCGTAATTGAATGTTATCGATATTTTTACATGATGGTAAATATTTAGCGCTTAGTGGTTAAGTGAGTAACAACTGTGTTTACTACGCGTCAGCGCCGACCATGCAATGATTGGGGAACACTTTATAAACGTTACTTGTTAAGGATTAAATTATTCGAATGTTGAATTATTAATTTATAATAATGTGTACACTTAAAAACGACCGCTTAGCTGTGTGATCTGATCTAATTAAATATTTCTATCTATCTATAGAATGTAAACTATGAATCTGAAATAAACGATTTAAAAGTAGTTTTATTGTTGTTTATTTGTCTTGTCCTTTAGGTATTAGGTTTTACCCAATTATCTATACTAGAAAAGGAAAATTATTATTTAAAATTGATATAAAAAGCAAGCGTGGTCTCCACTTTTTATTTACAAAAGAGACAATTCAGTGATAATGACTAAATACATTTAATTATGAACTAGTAACTTCTTGCAATATCACAAACGTATAGCATTTAACTAATAAATAGATCAATTTCACTTAATACTAAATCTAGAGATTTGGGTTAATTATTAATATAAAGCTGTAATCTTTGATAGCTATCTGAACAACACCGAATATTTTACATTTTGCAAAAATATATATTTATTATATAGAATAGATGTATAAAATTCTAATAATGTTTGATTATTAAGCGTTTTTAATTGCATATAGCATTAATTATTGTTTATTATCTCTAGTATTTCTTTCTCTGTGTCCTTTATATAATTTCATTCTATTGAATACTTTCCATTGCATAAATTACTTATAGGGCCAGTTTCAGAGGTTTCAGAGCTATCTAGAAGATAACTATATGACAGATAATGCCACAGAAATGTTTTTAATTTTGACTACTTTTCAATGGCATTATCTCTGTCAAACAGATCTTACTTGGAACCTCTGAAACTGATTGACAATCTTGTAAACGGTATATAATTACTATCAAATTCAAAACATAGTTTATCGTCATACAAATTTTGTCAGTACACACAAATAGCGAGATTAATTTATACAAAAAAAAAAAATTGCTCAAAATTATTTCCAAAATCATTCAATAAATAACGCTATAACACAAAATACTTCACAAAAATGCTAAAATATTAAACGTAAGCTAACTAAACGATAAGTACAAACTAAGATCCGTATTATAGAACCGGACTCAAGTATTGGTAGATTTGATGACCCCTAATCATCTTTAATTAAGAGCCGTTTTACACGGGCGGGTCTCCAGTCTTGTTAATCCGCTCTGAACTTCAGGAGACATTTTAATATTAAAATGTATGCTGCATTTCTTTTTTAGTCCGTGCTAATTTTTACACTACATGACGGCGATTTCCTGCATAGGATTTAAAAAAGATAAAACGAAGTGTAACACTTCGTTTTATCTTTTTTAAATATAAAACGGAGTGTAACACTTCGTTTTATCTTTTTAAAATCCTATTCAGCAAAGAGAATATAAGTAACAACCATTTATTGATCCATGTGTGTCAAACCAAAGATGTATTATGAGGCAGTTTCCTCTAGTTAACACTCCATGTAATTAATACCAATATTTGAGTACCATTCCGTAACACGGACCTAAAACTCAAACTCATCCTCGTATCAGTCTGTCCCGAAATACTTCTGTCCAAAATGGTTGGGGGCCACAGGGTGTAACTCGGAGGTCAACATCTTCATCTTAGGAACATAGTCTACTACTGCTTGGGCTGCTGCAGGCGTGCAGAATAGGTTAGACAGGATAATTCTCTCTTCTTTTACTCCGTGTTGGGTTAGGACGTTGACCGCCTGGAAAATTATAAGTTAATGTAAGTATAAAATAATTATGTTGTGTTTTGTGGATTTCATAGAATAAGCTGCATTTGAAACACTCAGTAAATTAATGAACTCATTTACGTAAAACATTCTTTAAATTAAGATCAACATATGAACATTATCGTTGTGATAGGACACTATTGCCTTTTAACAGATATGTACAGACAGCACATCAAGTTACCACAATCTGTCAAATTTCTGCACTCGATTTTCAACCTTATCACAATGGAGGTAGGTTAACATTTGATTGGTAAAATTTGACAGATTCGTATACGTTGACCTGCTGTTGTCTGTACTAGACATCAGGATTATTCTTCTCTGTGTGTGTGTAGTTTAGAGAATATTATATGTCAAATCTGGACTTATCTTTGCCTAACGGTTATAGATGGTCAAGACGGATAACAGTCAACAATCACAACATGTATCATTATACTGTATCTTTTAATTAGTTAGTATTACCTGCTTCACGGTGTTGCCGGTGGACATGATAGGATACATCAGCAGCACCTGCCGCCGCGCTATATCCTCAGGGAACTTGGCGTACACGACGTGAGCTTCGTGCGTGTCCGTGTCACTCTCCACCAGGATCTTACCGATGCGGATGGAACGGCAGCAGTCTCGGAGACCCTGAAGTTAGCGGAAAATTATTGATTAAAATATTTAGGTTGCTTTTTTATTTCGTACTAACTGATTTCTCGCCATTTCACCCGTGTGCCATTTCTTACCATGCCTGGATTAAAGTACAGCCTATGTCAATCGGTACAGCTGTTTCAAAGCATTACAAAAAAAAAAATTGTTTCCTCTTTTCCCTCTATTATACTAGTAAAAATTATCTTAAATTAAGATATTTCTTTATCAGCAGTCAGTAACACTAAATGCATTAAGTACTTAGCATGATAAGCCAATTAGGTTGGCTTTGTAGCCATGTTTTTACTTTTCCACATCTGATAATAAAAATAAACAAACATTCCTATCTTGAAAAAAATGACTTTCAATGGCAAAACCTGAAAAAAAAAACAAATTAACTAATAAGGAGCCTAAAATCCTATTTACCTGCTCCATAGCCTCTCCGGACCTAACAATGGATACTCCACAGTTGCCCGCACCATACTTGAGTCCTTTATACAACGCACCGGTAGGTGTCACCACTTCACAGTCAGTGAACGGCAACTTGTTCAAACTCTCCTCTATCACGAGGCGGATCAAACGGTCAGCGTAGAACTTGAAGTCACTTCGAGATGTATTTCTGAAAACATATGGTGTTTAATTTCATTTGTTAGCTATATTATTGTAGTATTTTGCCAAAATTTTAAATAGATTAATTCCCAAAATTTCAGTTATTGTGATGCTTTTAACTATTTATGGTTTGGTGCATTGATAGGAAAGAACTTATACAAAAACTTATACAGTACGAGAACCGATGTCACAGGTTGATGTCAACGGTGTCATTTTTTAAATGTATGAGTTTTCACACATTAAAAAATTACTTGTGGTTTGGTGCATATGCATATTCTAAATTGAACTTAGTATTCCTCCATTAAATGACTACCTGGTTACAAGTTAATTAAGCATAAATTCTAAAAACGTAATTTCCTACTACCTAAGCAATTATGTTTGCAAAACAACCTTATCACTCACAATGAGCGAATCAAATCGGTTTAATTGTATTGTTTTGATGTCTTGGTTATACCTACTAAAAGTATATTTTTCCTACAAAGTAAGAATTTCTGTACAACTTCATTTATGACGTGTGAATGTATAGAAACTGTTATATTAAACGTGATTAATAAAACGTTTATGACCACTCATTAAAAGCAATATGTACGATGCTATAAATATTTGTTGAGTCAAACAGGCGTGATACGATCCTTGCTTATAAAATTCATATATTTGTAGTACAATTATTACCTGGGTACAAAGGATTTTACAATGCTACATTCTATTTTTAAAAACAACAAAAAAAACCTGCTTCGAAGCAAAGGTAAAAGCCACAAGGCCTGGTAACCTCACTCACTTGTCTCGTAGAATAGTCTGGAGTTCTTTTATATTGTCATTCAGAGGCAAGAGCGTAATGTTGTCGCCGAATTGCTCCTTCACATCAGCAGCATCCCACTGCCTAATCTCGTTATCAATCAAATCCATGATAGATTAAATTTTATAAACAAAGCGTGAATCTATTGACGTGAACAGAATGGTTCATTGATACTTTGACATTAGCGAAAAGTCATGAAGTCAGCTGCTGTTACGTTCGGAAACTCCATTCAAAAATTAAATCATATACAAATGAAAAAAATAATGATTTTGAGCGTAGATTACAGTATCTTNGACATCAGGATTATTCTTCTCTGTGTGTGTGTAGTTTAGAGAATATTATATGTCAAATCTGGACTTATCTTTGCCTAACGGTTATAGATGGTCAAGACGGATAACAGTCAACAATCACAACATGTATCATTATACTGTATCTTTTAATTAGTTAGTATTACCTGCTTCACGGTGTTGCCGGTGGACATGATAGGATACATCAGCAGCACCTGCCGCCGCGCTATATCCTCAGGGAACTTGGCGTACACGACGTGAGCTTCGTGCGTGTCCGTGTCACTCTCCACCAGGATCTTACCGATGCGGATGGAACGGCAGCAGTCTCGGAGACCCTGAAGTTAGCGGAAAATTATTGATTAAAATATTTAGGTTGCTTTTTTATTTCGTACTAACTGATTTCTCGCCATTTCACCCGTGTGCCATTTCTTACCATGCCTGGATTAAAGTACAGCCTATGTCAATCGGTACAGCTGTTTCAAAGCATTACAAAAAAAAAAATTGTTTCCTCTTTTCCCTCTATTATACTAGTAAAAATTATCTTAAATTAAGATATTTCTTTATCAGCAGTCAGTAACACTAAATGCATTAAGTACTTAGCATGATAAGCCAATTAGGTTGGCTTTGTAGCCATGTTTTTACTTTTCCACATCTGATAATAAAAATAAACAAACATTCCTATCTTGAAAAAAATGACTTTCAATGGCAAAACCTGAAAAAAAAAACAAATTAACTAATAAGGAGCCTAAAATCCTATTTACCTGCTCCATAGCCTCTCCGGACCTAACAATGGATACTCCACAGTTGCCCGCACCATACTTGAGTCCTTTATACAACGCACCGGTAGGTGTCACCACTTCACAGTCAGTGAACGGCAACTTGTTCAAACTCTCCTCTATCACGAGGCGGATCAAACGGTCAGCGTAGAACTTGAAGTCACTTCGAGATGTATTTCTGAAAACATATGGTGTTTAATTTCATTTGTTAGCTATATTATTGTAGTATTTTGCCAAAATTTTAAATAGATTAATTCCCAAAATTTCAGTTATTGTGATGCTTTTAACTATTTATGGTTTGGTGCATTGATAGGAAAGAACTTATACAAAAACTTATACAGTACGAGAACCGATGTCACAGGTTGATGTCAACGGTGTCATTTTTTAAATGTATGAGTTTTCACACATTAAAAAATTACTTGTGGTTTGGTGCATATGCATATTCTAAATTGAACTTAGTATTCCTCCATTAAATGACTACCTGGTTACAAGTTAATTAAGCATAAATTCTAAAAACGTAATTTCCTACTACCTAAGCAATTATGTTTGCAAAACAACCTTATCACTCACAATGAGCGAATCAAATCGGTTTAATTGTATTGTTTTGATGTCTTGGTTATACCTACTAAAAGTATATTTTTCCTACAAAGTAAGAATTTCTGTACAACTTCATTTATGACGTGTGAATGTATAGAAACTGTTATATTAAACGTGATTAATAAAACGTTTATGACCACTCATTAAAAGCAATATGTACGATGCTATAAATATTTGTTGAGTCAAACAGGCGTGATACGATCCTTGCTTATAAAATTCATATATTTGTAGTACAATTATTACCTGGGTACAAAGGATTTTACAATGCTACATTCTATTTTTAAAAACAACAAAAAAAACCTGCTTCGAAGCAAAGGTAAAAGCCACAAGGCCTGGTAACCTCACTCACTTGTCTCGTAGAATAGTCTGGAGTTCTTTTATATTGTCATTCAGAGGCAAGAGCGTAATGTTGTCGCCGAATTGCTCCTTCACATCAGCAGCATCCCACTGCCTAATCTCGTTATCAATCAAATCCATGATAGATTAAATTTTATAAACAAAGCGTGAATCTATTGACGTGAACAGAATGGTTCATTGATACTTTGACATTAGCGAAAAGTCATGAAGTCAGCTGCTGTTACGTTCGGAAACTCCATTCAAAAATTAAATCATATACAAATGAAAAAAATAATGATTTTGAGCGTAGATTACAGTATCTTCAAAATTAGTTGTGCAATGCAAATGGGTCAGGTATTTTCAAACGAAATGTCTTGTTGAACCAAATATCTCTCGAAAAAGTCTGTAAATAGAGAGTAATCTTTCCTGTATATTCAGTTACTGAACACTCATTAATCGCATTCCTCAAGTTTATAATATTCTAGTCCACCTTAGGGCCATAACTTTTAGCTAATTAGGTATACCCAGATAAGACAGAACTAGAATCCTGTAGAAAGAAGCTAGTTTATAGTATCCTATTGAAGCTAGACATAGGATCAATGTTGAGACGAGGCCATCCAAATCTTTACAAAGTTCATGCAGCATCAAGTGTTGTCAGTTTTCAGTGTCAAGTTGTTCAGTGGGTTGTTCACAGATTTTCTTGTTGGATCTGAACATGAATTCAAAATCAAGAGTTCAAAAAAGAAAAGAAAACAAACATAATGATTACGCATAACTCTTTATTTGCCCAGAAAATACAAATGAATGATTGCAAGAATATTTCCACTTTAGATTACAATGCTCTGTCGCTATATTATAATCTTTAGATCTGCATGTTGTAACCACAAAACTTCCTTCACAAAAATATATTTATTAAAATATTTTATTGAATATGGAACTGTAACCGCTAATTAGTTCTACTGAGAACATTTACAACAACAGTTTTCTTTTTAAATGCGAAAATATATTACAAAATAAATAATAAATGCGTTAGTGATTACATGTTTATTTACTATGATTACCCTGAATCATTTCTCAGAAATGAAAGTCAGGCAGTTGGACAAGGTTACATCATAATCATTTTTGTTGTACATGACGAAATAAGAGTTTTATGAAATACAATAACATTTTGAATCAATTCAGTATACAAAAGTGCTTCAAGAACAAATAATAGTATAAAATATAATGCATTAATTGCAACTTTAACCCCTTGACCACGCAGGTTAACCCGTTGACGGTGCTAAAAAATTAAAGAATCTTGATTGATTAATTGTAATAAAATAATGTTGTGATGAGAAGTCGAGTTGAACACTAACTCGCCTGTCAAAGGGTTACATCAAGCGAAGTAGCTTTTCGTTTACAAAATTGGATGAATTTCCAACTGGATTGAAAGTCCGCACCATATAATTATTAATCTCCTTCATTGAATTTCCATTAGACATGATTAGGCAAAGAAAAATAAAAAAGATGATATAAAACAATATAAAACGAAACTTCGTAATGTACTTTCATCGAGGTGGTGAAAATAAAGGCTACATAGGTCAACTGCATTGTTTTAGTTTGCACTAAGTACCTAATCCCCGATCCCGAATTATAACTAAGTCATTCCCCACCTTAGTCGATTGTTAATACTACAAGTAGTTCTAAAACTCACCATTCGTTAATGACAAAGCAATGAACTGGACAAAATAACAGCCTATTTCAAATAGCCTATATTAAAAATTGTGACTTCTATAAACGGTACTAGACGAAATTGACCTTCGCTAAAAACTATTCTAATTTGCACACTGACTCTTGTAAGGCCCTGTTTTAGGAGCTATCGCGACGGAACTATTTGATACAGAGCATCATTTGTAAACGCTTGATAGCAGGATTTTGACATGAAAACTAAGCGATTAAAAATGTTGCTCTTCAAATTCCCATGCCCTCTGTTTTTAGTTTATTTTTGTTCATTAATGTGAGTTGTACCTTAGTAAATTTTTCAGAGAGCATGGGAACGAGTCGTACCAAATATGACCCGCGCCATAGATTAAACGCGAGCTTATTACCACAAAAAGGTCAATTGGAGGACAGTTACGGGGCGTAATCTATACTAATTTAGTAACAGTGAAGTTAGAATACCGCTATTCAGCGTTCCATCGTTTATCCAAAGCTTTCGTGTACTTTAATTAACGGATAAATCGAGTCTAATGGTTAATATTCATCGACGGGAAGTCGACATTAGATAAACGTGAACGCGATTGGACATTGAAGAGACGCCTTATATAATAATTTGTATGAGTCCAATGTGAGCGTCGCGGACTAATTCTAATTAAGTCTATATATTCACAACGACCGCGTTTACGTTACATAAATGCCGTCGGTTGTTAAGCTTTCACGCGGTAACGTTAACGCACAGGTTAACGTAAGTGTTGATTTGAACTTTCTTTCGCCCGTATCTCCCTGGCGCGTTGTTAGAAACACACGTTGTTTCTTAAACAAAGTTTCGAAGTTTAAAAAATAACGTTTGCCCATACTAAAATTAATTTCTTAATTTCTAAACGCGCCGAAACTGTAAATTTAACGGAAACTCTTCATTAATATTGCTTATTCCACTATCAGGAATTACATAATTACACTTTGTGCACTTGTTTGACAAGCATATCAAAGTATTACACCTACGCACCGCACTCGGTTTACATGAAGCGCAAAACATCGTTTAACATTTACAAAGTGTATAGGTAAAACTATCCCTTTAAAAATAAATTATTTAAAAAAATCACTAAGTTCTTTTCATTAAGTAATAAATACGACACAATAACAACAAAGTAGAGCTTTTATACAGGTCTTGGTGAAACAATCATTTAGGAGAGTGTACGGAATTCCATAAATTTACAAAACATTTGTACGGATCTCTTAATTAATATAATTGTCACACATTTCTATACTGGGAATGTATCTTCTATGATTTGAACAATTTAAAAAATCTTATAAATTATTCAGGGTCCCTGAAAATCAAACCTCACCTCGTAAATTAATAAAAAATCGAAGATTTCAAACTAGGTCAAACTTAAACTCTTAATAACTTAATACGAGACCCTGTGGTAAAGTATTTTGTCAAATATAATATGTACTATTTTTTGCATCAACAAATAATGGCTCATTTGCTTCATATCATCTACATAACTAGTGTTACTAAACATATATTTTGCATTAAAACATAGCCACGACATAACTGCATCGAAATAATTTCAGTGTTTCACGTAGCTTACAAAAACTATTTAAAAATTACACGAATTAAAAAAAGTGATGTACTCAAAAAAGGCATTACAAAAATCTGTAAACACTGATTGATTGAAAACTTACAGAAAAATAAAAATACAACAAAATCATGGCAAGATTATGTGTCACAATTAGACACTATTTACAATATTTTAAGAACATTTGACACTTCGATTCGATTGTAAATGGACAGTACATGAATGACTCGGTAATCGAGTGCTACTGTATAAATTACTCGACTTTCTGTCAATTCGATGCAGCCTTAAATCGAATAGCACACGTCCTAAATCATCGGTACACAGAGCCTATATAAAAGCGTGGTATTTGACACGAGGAGATCGCCGCCATATTCAATTGACCACTGACGAATTGACGACTGTTTGAATTAAAACTGATAAACGTTAAGTTAACATTTGTACTAGAATTTCCTTAAAAATGCCAATTACGTTAGGTTACATATTTTGATTACAATGAGTATTTACAACTACTTTGTACATAGCCAGCTAAAGGCTTATCGCTTATCTATATGGGGTTTGCCTGGTAGACAAATTTTCTTGCATTAAAATAGTTTTTATCAAGCACTTTATAGCTTAGAAGTTAACGTTTAAAAAAACTGTTTTATTTGAAAGTCTTTTTGGCAAAAGGTTTTCAAATAAAACTTGAGTTAATCTTACATAATGTGTACTTAAGTTTGGTTTAATTCGGACAGTCGCCAGTTGTCGCCAGGGCTAGTGGAGCCTGACATCGGCCGCGAGCAAACAGTCGATCTAGCGTGGAATGTAACACGAGGCGACGTCTCTAGCGTCGGCTGACCGCGATTGGACACCACCGCCGATCGATATAACAAATTTTATACTGCTATTTCGGGGAACAATACAAAAATGTGAAGACAAAACTATTGCAACATCAGGAGAAAACACTGGTTGTATATTGTCAAGGATCGCGCTACCACTACATTAGCGAGGTAGACACTGAACCGGCAATCGAGCCCAATCGTGACCAAATAAATAACAGCCATAACCTGTACAATATAACTAGTACATATCACGTGTGTCGTCGACTAGTGTGCGACAACGCCGTTCCTTTGCCGCGGGTAACCGTTGATCACCTTCTTGCTGACGGGGACGTCTCTGACGTCGGGGATGGGTTCGGTCTTGGCCTTCTTGCCAGTTTTGGGGGAGAGGTAGGCCTTGTAGAAGAACTGTGCGAAGAGGACGAAGTAGGAGAAGTACATGGCCATGGAGAGCTTGATGTTGATCTGGCTGATGTGGCAGCTGGTGGGCGCGGAGGTGGCCATGTAGTTGTGCGCCCAGATGTTGATGGCGCAGCCGACGATCATCTGCGTGAGCTGCAGCACCGTGATGGTCATCGCGAGCATCTTGGGCGGGTACTTGCCCATGCTCACTAACGCGTAGTACGAGTACATTACACTGGAAACAGAATAACAGTATCGTTACACTATGATTTTCTGCAAAGGTCTATAATATAGACCTTCATACTATGAAATATTTATGAAGTCAAACTCTAGTGGCTCAAAAATATTTGCATCAAAACTTCAAAATTTATAGAATTTCTAATTTATTTTAAAAAACATTTTTTTCTTAATCAAGGAATCCGCTCCACATACTCAATCACTGGTCTGAATTATTAAACGCTAACTCTTGGTAGTATAAAATAATTATGTTTCAGATAAAGATTTTCCTGATATTATCTACATTTTAATTTTTCTCATAAATATTTTTATTATCTCGTTTAGCAAACAATCATATATCATTATAAATCTAACATAATATAATTTAATAGTTTTTCTCAGTAAGTATATAATTGTTAACACGCCAGCTATTATTCTGTCACTCAACATACAGGTTCATTTAATTAACATAAAATTACTTTAATAGTTTAATTGTTTCATTTTTGTTCCGTTTATGGAACTATTTATTAAAATATTATTATATCTAACATTAACACTTTATATTACTATTAATTAGTGATACTCGTTCCAAGAACTTTTAACTTGTTTTATTTAATGTCAATTATATTTGCGATTACTTCATTATAAAATCACAATCCTTCTAACTTTTAACTATAAATAATAAATTTATGACGATGACGGACGGTGACATTCAGTAATATCGTAAAGCTTCACGGAAAATATTGTTCCAAGAATCATCGATTCATTGAATTCTCACCATTTTACGATTACCATCGAGATAGAAAAAATAGAAAACAACTTTTTGGTTCTAACGAGAATATGATCTCCAGAGTAGTATGAAGAAGAATAATATGCAGAAGAAAACACTTCTGTTACTAATAACATTGTAATTACAATAATTCTTAATTGATATAATTATAATATTTATTCCCCGCTTTTTATTACTGACTAGCTTCCGCCAGCGGTTTCACCCACTTTCCCGTGGGAACTTCTGCGCGCTCCCGGATAAAAAGTAGCCTTCCTCGATAAATGGGCTATCTAACACTGAAAGAATTTTTCAAATCGGACCAGTAGTTCCTGAGATTAGCGCGTTCAAACAAACAAACTCTTCAGCTTTATAATATTAGTATAGATAACTCCGAAAGATCTGGCAACAACTGTTTCTACAATCCAGCCAAATTTATTGAAAACCGTACACCAGTACTCTGGTCTAAAAAACAGAAAAACGCCAACCTCTTTAAACTCCATTAATAATATCCTCATTAACAATTACCTGCTGTATGGGGACATACTGGTAAACACGTACGTAATGATGATGATACGCGTTACTAAGACTTAGGAACGACATCGCGAACTGGGCTATGAATAGAACAATTTGCTGGGATCAAATACCGCGGTACTGCGAAACGTGCCTACTGGACTGTTTAAAGGCAACACTACTTGTGCAGGTGGATTTTCACGAGGTGCGGGAAATTCAAATGTAAAATGTTATTTTTTTACGACTTACCTAGGTATCTATACTAATATAATAAAGAGGAAACATATTTTATGTAGTTTGTGTATCCCCAAAGGCTCCGAAACTAATGAACTGATTTGAATGTTTTTTTTTTTCATTGTTGGGATTTTTTCATCTTCGACTATGTTTTATCCAGACACGGGACCACGGGAAAACGGCTAGTACTCAACATAAGCCTAAATACTGCATATAAAACACTAGCCGTTTTCCCGCGGTTTCACTCGCATCCCGTGGGAATTACTGCCCGTACCCGGATAAAATATAGCCTATGTCACTCGTCAATAATGTAGCTTTAGAATGGTGAAAGAATTTTTAAAATCAGTCCAGTAGTTTTTGAGCCTATTCATTACAACCAAACAAACAAACAAACATTTCCTCTTTATAATATTAGTATAGACAAAGTAAGTACGTCTTTCTTAATTTCGGTGATGTATTATTTCCTTTTGATAACAACATTTTTAATCCCAACCACACCTTTTATTTACAATTCCTTATCGTCTGCCGATATGCCTCGCTGAATCCAGGTGTTGTTCCATAGAATTCGACCATCAATCATTTGCGATTCATTAAGCCCCCAAAACTAATACTTTTGTATTGCCCCTTAGAAGGGATAAGATGAAAAGAGCGCTGAAAGGCCTAGTCATGTTGTTTCAATATTATTTTCGTTTGAAATTATTAGCCGTTGCCGTTGTACTTAGGTTTTGTTGTGGAATATTTGATCTATTGTCATAATTTTTGCTTAATGCTGTACAATTAATTCTTAGGGTTGGCCTACATCGAGACAGAAAGCATAATACGATAGCACGCGGTGGAATCCTCGAGGCGATCGGCATTATGCTTTCTGTCTCGGTCTAGCAAATGGCAGTTCTAAGCGACAGAAAGAGAAAGGGCGACGGAAAAAGGCGATTCCGTGCTGCCAGATGTAGTCCAACCCTTATTCTTCTTTCATTTACAGTCTTACCCTTATTTGAGTTGATTCGGGAAAGCACACAAGTTCTACACCTACTTATTCTACTAAGTTTGTCGGGAAATATGTGTATGGTTGTTACTCTTCGCGCGGGAAAGGCTGAACGGATTTTGATAAAACTCGGCAGTAACATACAGCTTACATACCCGAACAACAAGGCTACTTTTTATTCGCATTCGGGAACCGAGTGAGACCGCTGGCAGAAGCTAGTAGCCAATAATGTTTTAACACCTTCACAAAGAAAGACAAATTCGGGTCGACCTATGAGTCTAACCCAAGATATCAAGGCCTGTACCCATTAAAGCAATGAGTGGACTTCCTCTAACAATAATTGGTTCAATTCAGACGATATCGACACTAAAGAAACTCAACGGGACATCCATATCTCTTCGTTTAATGCCGATGGCGTGGGAGGATCCTAAATTGCAAATGGCGACTGGCAGAACATAGAAGTTTAAGATGCTATTGTATATATTTTATTGTGATTTAAAAGTAATAATATTGAAAAGCTGTTATATGTTTTTATTTCGGCAGGCACACAGTTACGCCGATGATTTTAACTTGATAATTTTCTTTGTTAGTCCGATTTGCTTAATTGGTTGCTCTATTAGTAAGAATTTCAGTAAAATTATGACCCAAAAACCGGCCAAGTGCGAGTTGGACTCGCGCACGAAGGGTTCCGTACCATTATCTATGAAAAAAGTACAATAGGAATGGTCAAGTGTGAGTTACTTCAGTTGCACATTATTTCGAATAGATGGCGCTACTAGTATACAGTTTTGCAATTAATTAATATAAATCAACAGCCTTAATATTTTAAGTATTTGTTGTTATAGCGGCAACGGACATACATCATTTGTGAAAATTTCAGCATTCTAGCTATCACGGTTAATGAGATATAGCCTGGAGACAGAAAGAAAGACCAGACAGACAGACAGACAGATAACGAAGTCTTAGTAATAGGGTTCCGTTTTACCCTTTGGGTACGGAACCCTAAAAAACGTGTATTTCATTTAAATCGTTTTTGCATTGGATAATGCCTAACAAATATACAACTAGGTAAACATACTATTTTGTATGAACGAACCAACCATCAATGAGGAAATTTTCATGATATGAAAGTAGGTACAATTCCATCTATGGTTGTATCTACGATCTACGCAAGTACTCTATACAATGAGTTTCAGGTTGGTCACGCCCCCACGTTCATTACTCAATTGGGTAAACAAAACATCCATCAATAAATGTAATTATTTAACTAGTATAGATTGACAGTTCGATGGGGCCATTAAAATTGATTGGCAATCAATACGAGAACAATATGTATGAAGGGACTAGTCATTTCCTTAGTTGAATTTCAGTCTGCTTCCAGTCTCGCACTTGGTATACTTAATATTTCAAGTTATTTGAAGTAGGAAGCTTTTAAGATTTGACTCTTTTAGGTTTAGAAGGGCCGAGACTAAATGGATCAAGAGCTGTTTCATTTCATAGATCTATCCGTTCTGCTTTTACTTGGCGAAACATTGATGCTGTATAAAAATAAATGAAGATGTACGCTTACCTATGAACACAGTAGTTCATGACGACGAACCAGCGCGCAGACGACGTGTACTCCGTGAAAGAGTACCAGGTGTACAGCAGGACGGTGATGTGGTGGTACCAGTGGAGGAAGATGAGCGGCTTCTTGCGTAGCACTATGAACACTGTGTCACCCAGTTCAGGCAGCTTCGATAACACGAACATCCACGTCCAGAAGCCTGACACTTTGTCTTGTTCGATGAAACTGGAATTTTAGAGAAAAATAATCGTTAGTACATTTTTAAATTGGACTACAAAAAAGTGGGCCCATAAGAAGGAGCTAATCCAAAATGTCTATCAATAAAACTTAATGCGTAAGAACACAATAAAAGCTGGAGCTATCCGTGAAAAAATCTGGCATTTAAATAGACAGAGAATAGAACTGTGGGTGGTCTAGCATTTAGGTTCGCTGATAAAAAAGGAACAACGAGCGAGCCGAGCTAGAAATGCCATCTCATTCGTAACGCCTACCGAACATGCTGGACAAAAACGAGAACTGAATTTCAATTTAGAATCTGTAGGAAAAAAAAAAACTAAGTAGGTACGATTTCTCTCAGATACTGAAAAAATTACAACTGGCCGAAACAGTGAAGGACTAATAACAATTTGATTGGTCATAACCAAGAATTAGACCACGAAAAACGATGACTAATTGAAACAAATCAGTATTGTGTCGATAACTACAGAACAACTGTATGATTGATGAACACGCGTCCATTACAATCATTATAAGGAGTAATGTGGCGTATAAACAGCGAATATTTTTGCATGGCTGATAACAAAACATCGCGTGCGCATGAAATAGAATTGGACACGCGAGAAATGGGAATGGAGTCGTCTTGTCTGTTAGGTAGGACGCTAATTTGTGTCAGTTATGTGAGAATGTGCTAGAATTAGCGATGATTGTAACAGTTATCTTAGTAGGAGCACTCGTATTTCGAATAAAGGTCTTGTTTCTGTTCTGTTGTGGTCGTCCCACGCGCGTTTTGGAGGAAAAGGAATAAACGCTTGCTTTTTGTGATAATAAACAAACTGTTTTATCGCAATCAACCCAGAACATCCAAACTAGTCCAAACTAATCCATCCAATCCAAACTAATATTATAAATGCGAAAGTAACTCTGTCTGTCTGTCTGTCTGTCTGTCTGTCTTTTCTTCACGCCTAAACTACTGAACCGATTTGTGTGAAATTTGGTACAGACATAGTTTGGAACTTGAGAAAGGACATAGGATAGTTTTTATTTAAAAAAATAAAAATAAAAAATATTTTTTTTCCGGACATACAGCGCCATCTATTGTTCAATTTCGTACTATAAATGTCGAGCTGTTCCTATACTCCGTAGATAGTCGGTGTTGATCGCGCAATGGTGTCATTACAATTGTTCAGTTCATGTTATTGTTTTAATTCATCGAAAGTTTGTTTTTACAAAATAGTAAAAAGCAATGAAAAATATAATATAATACAACTTTTAGTACAAAGAAAACGCTCTAACGGAGTATAGATAATTCTATGTCGATCGTTACACGACTTCGGTTCATGTTATTGTTTTAATTCATCGAAAAAAAGTAAATAGTAAAAAGGTATGAAAAAAATAATATCAATATAGTAAAGATAAATAATCCGAGTTGTCTTTATCCTCGATAGATGGCGTTGGGATCGAAATAGATCGCGC
>NWSH02000078.1:4687643-4706280 GCA_002382865.2 Heliothis virescens | reverse complement strand
CCAAAAATTTGCCGGAAGTCACTATTCCACGCGAACGAAGTCGCGGGCAAAAGCTAGTAATTTTATAAATTCCCAACCCGGGTGCTGGAAGTAGTATCCTCGGAATGCGAGTGAAACCGCGGACAGAAGCTAGTTTAATATAAACCGGCGAAAACACAAGTCCCAAAAGAATGAGTGACCTTTTTCTGTGACTCAATTTTGTTATTCCATGTGATACAATTTTGAGTATTTTGTTTTCGCAAACGAAAGTACGCCAAGGTCAGACCGTTGTCTGCGAAGCCTAAGCACGGTCAGATTGGCTCCTAGTTCACGCATAGAAGATTTGAAAGGGTCATGTAGACGGAGAGAATTACCATGATATATCGCTTGTTTTCCCTCGCGGTTTATTTAGGCCAAAGTAAACACATTTCGAATCCTATGTATGTCTGCTCGAAGCTAATTCAAACCCAAACTCCCCGAATTACTCCTACCTAAAGTTCCTGTAGAAGAAACTTTAGAAGCGAATAATGAAATCAACTGTAAAGAAGAATTTACCAACAAAAGCGTCAACAGTACTTGATATAGACAATGTCCCTTCATTAATTGAAGCAATGGATACGACGATAATAATGAATATGACATCAAAGTAGAAAGGGGTTCGGGCTGACATGTCAGACTAATTACCGTCTGGTGGATGTGTGACTCAGCTGTGAGGTAAATTAATTAAGTTGATTGTTTTGTAATACATTTGTACCTATTTGGAGAGTGTTTTACTTACAAGAGACAGAGACATAAAAACAAAGAGCTTTCTATTGGGATAGGTCAGTCAGAATATAATAATAGTAGACTTGTCTAAACCTCTTATCTTTGTTAGATTAAATTATTATCAATTAACACGATAGTACTATTGTTGATTGTTAATAATCGAAACCAGTCTGGGCTGGATTAAACTAATTTCTAGCTGTAGTCTGCAAATTTTTCATTGAAATTGTTAATTCGATTCTTGGAGAGATTCTTTAAAATATTTCCTTCGTTGATCCATATGATGCCTAAAACATTGCCTGTGCGTATTCTAATCTTCACATTTTTAACCTTGATTATAATTACTCATGCATCTATTTTACTAGTATTAGAAAACAGGATGTATTATTTAATGATTAAGTCGTAAAGTTATGTGTGGATCGCCGCAGATGGCCTACGTTGGATCATAAAACTAATGTAACTAACTCGAAATATATTAGCATTTTATCAAACGAAGCTTTATTCCTCATGCCACATTTATGTTCAGTTGACTAAACGGAGTAGTTTCCATAGCCAGTTGAATTTAAACAGACGTAGAAACACGAAAAGTCCTAAACAAGTAGAACTACTTTGATCAGAACATTCTCTGCACGTTTTATAAACTCTAGTAAACATAGCCAACTACTTACTATCAAACAATCTATTGTAAACACAAGGACTCTATCAATGAAATGAATAACTTTATAGATGAAGAATATTTCTATTGTGCCATTCATAATAATTGTTAGGCTCACATTGAATTCTGTGAGCAATAGTATACATAGTTATATAACAGACTGTTTGTATTTAAACAGTCTCATTATTCAAAGGAAGATAATTAGTGAGTACATTGTTACACAATTACTTATACAATTACATAATGTCTAGGTTACATTACTTTGTAAGTTCTTTAAGATAAATGACGTCACCGGTATAAGGTACAATTCAGTATATTTTTAACCGACTTCAACAAAAAGGAGGAGGTTCTCAATTCGGCCGGTATATTTTTTTTTTTTTATGTATGTACACCGATTACTCCGAGGTTTCTGAACCGATTTACGTAATTCTTTTTTTGTTTGATAGGGAATAGCTTCGAATTGGTCCCATAAAAATTTTATCCAGGTGGGCCCGTTAGTTTTCATTTTAGGAGCATTTTTCTAAAAAAAATACGTGTAAATTTTACGTGGATGACTTCATAACAGGCCGGTGAGGCCTGTTATCAAGTCATCCACGTAAAATTTTACATAGGTACTGATAAAAACGCAAGACTAAACTAAAAAGTATAAAATAAAAATAACTACGTTAAAAAAAACCGACTTCAAAACTAAAAAGTAAAAAATAAAAAGTTTATTAAAATAATAGGTTTGATGTCGGTGCCAAGTAAGTCAATATAATACTTACGTAGTATCTAGGCACCGACATCAAACCTATTATTTTAATAAACTTTTTATTTTTTAGTTTTGAAGTCGGTTTTTTTAACGTAGTTATTTTGTCGGGATAAAAAAACTCGCCGAATGAAAATTGGATCTCCAGCCTTTTAGGTTTTCGACTACCCTAGTTGCCTGGCTTGCTTTCGTCAGCGGAAAAGATAAAATCGTTGTTTGTAGAAATCAGGATATTACGAAATACGGCTATGTTTATACTTAAATATACCATAACAGCCGAATTATTTTTGAACACGTCTATCCCATAAAAGATCAACATAACCATCAATAACAGACATCAAGAAAGAAGACCACTAGGTTAATCAAACTAGTATTCAACGCGTAATCATGGCATTCGGCGCAAGCGCATAATTTTCCAACTGACGCAACGCTAACACACCACTTTCTATTTCCATTGAGCTATGGAGTCTGATGTAATTTTTACGTTGAAAAATGTTGGTTACACCGTTTTCTGGCACAGTTCTTCAAAACAGGTTGATATGGAAGGTCTGAGCTAGCGTGTGCTTACGTAACCGAGCGAGATAATTGGATAGGTAGCGTAGATTCGATTTTAGACGAAATTCTTGGAAACATACCCTTCGGGAACAGAGCTCTGAAAAGACGCTTACGGTGTAACACCCACGTCTTATAAGATTACAAAGCCTTTTGGTACAACCTGATTGGATTAGATATACAATTTCTTTGATCCCAGCGTCTAAAGAACTCATAACGATACTTGCGTAGATTTTTCGCGAATAGGGTCAGTCGATATATTATGAAGACACTAATTATATGATGAATGCTTTCAATTTGAGTTTTACATGATAAATAGGCGAAAACGTCACCATCCCAGGACAAGAAATTCCCATTTATTTAATGGCCCCTCATTAAGAAAATCGGGCACCAGCAGAAGGCAAAGAAAAGAAAAAGGACATATCGTTTCTCATTATAGTCGAGGTGCACCTATCTAAAATGAACATCTGGCAATATAAGGAGAAAAAAAATGTCTGTTCCATTGAGAAATTAAGATCTGAGAAGGGTGTGCGTCCCCAGACGTAGATTGGTTGGAGATAAGTGCGAATCTCACGGACTCACTGTATTAACAAGTCGAGAGAGCGCTTTTAGGATTGTGTAAAATTTTCACTGTAACTGTATCGGACTCTAGAGGTTTGTGAACTGTGTATTAAATTGTATGATCTTTAAAATATGTCTAAGCTGTTATAATGTTACTTTTTAAAATAACGTAACAAGAACGACCAGATTACCTACAATATAAAAATATCGCGATGTCAAAAAATCTAAAATTTTGTCAAAATAAAAGTATGAACTTTGATCTTTCTAATTTACACATCAAGACGAAAGCAAAGCATTGAACTTGCGCAAATGACTTCCTTGAAAAACATCAGCTAATAGCACATGTCAATATAACAACTTATATTTACCTAAGAAACACGTGTTTCATCTCACGTTTCATATACTTTGAATACTAAATGTTAGAACGAAGTAAATGGCTTCCAAAATACTAATACTGAAGGGTTTACACTCGTAGGTACTCTCTTTGTTAAATCATTTATTGATTTATCTATATTTAACTCTAGCCTGTAAGATTTTCCCGGGAAATATATAGGCCATTTATTTCATTTACCAGAAATCTTCCCATATTTTAACTACGAAAGCCATTCGACAATAAAACTTATTGAACAAACGGCGAATCCATCTGTCAACAGCTGAAACACGTTGGAATCCATCAATCAATTGGCGACGTCAAGCAAATTGAACCAATTCCTGTTTGTGGAAGATTCTGGTTTTGGCTGAACAAACTAATAAAACTTGCCTCTTAGAAATATTTTTTGGCAGCGGATTTGAGTTTATTTAACAAAATTGCTGTTTTGAAAAAAGTCCTAGATAGAATCTTCAGTAATTATCTTAATCAAATTTGTTTTAGAATATAATAAAGAAAATTAAGCACTTATATAAATCAACCCTTATTAACCTCCAAACAATTTGTTGCTATATTTATACCTATTAAATCGTAATAAACAACTTTAATAAATTATTATTTAGTCAGATGACTTTATTTCTTAGAATATTTTAAGACAGAAAATATATAGGATCTAATGTTTCAAATTTCATGCTTACATAGGCCAAACTAAGACACTTAAAATTCAATGTGTGTACCGAAACCTCAACGGGAATATATATTTTTTGGATTAGAAGGACATGCACAAGGGCATTGGAGAGTTACAAAAATCCAAAGGCTTCATAAATTTTGAAAAGGGACAGTAATCTGAGTGTGTTTTGAATTTTTTTTTCAGTACTTTTCCATTATTTATATGGTGGTGATCAAAATTCAGTTTGGATCTAATCTTAATCACAAAAGTCGCCAACGGCTTTACCTAGTTAATTGAGAATTCGAATTTGTCAACAAACTTGATACCAAACTGTACGAGATTAATATTGATGAAAGGAAGTTTACTGAAGTGATATTGATAGAAGAAAATCATTTTGAAAACACAAAATTGGGAGCAAATTATCATAAAACTCAACTAAGTTATACTCATGTTTATTTAACGAAGAAAAAAAATCCAAAACTCAGTTACGTATTATTCAGTGGGTAATAATAAATTTATTTCTCGTTATTGCATGACGCCCTCAGACTTTACGTGAGGATGTGCTATTTACAGTACTATTAAGCAAATATGACGAAATTAAAACCGTCCATAATGGCCTGCCGCCCTTGCTTACGACCGGGCACAGCCGGGGTTCGACATTGACCGTGACACCACCAATCGGTCTGCAAACGGGCTAAATCGATATTTGGATAGGGTTGTCAAACGTAGTTTAGTGTTAAACAACTTGGTCAATCAATAATTGATTTGTAATGAAGGTTCTTTATTACAATGACCCCTTCTGTGGTCATCGGACATTCCAAATTAAATATCGTGGTAAAACCCCAGGACTGGCATCGGATAAGACCTTCGTGATCCTAAATAGCTATTAATAAATAATGATATTGATGATACTACATGTGCCAATACGTTTATAAATTGCGTACACGAGATAGGAATTATGGTGTAGAGCGCTCACGTTTGCCGTAATGCGTAAACTCGCGTCAATGCCAGATGCGTTGATCGGCGTATAGCAACAACATGGTATAGAAATTGTGAACAACTATGACTAATTGTACTACTACAAGGTACCCTAATGTCAGTCTCCAAACTAAAAGTAACAAAGTTTATATAAACGAAAATCTAAATAATTCGAAAAATTTACTCTTCCTGTCAGCAGTTGAAATAAGCATGATGCTACATACGCCTACGTAAATAAGAAACAAACATACAAGTTTATTTTGGAACTTCCAAGATTAGCATATTTATAAATAAGTATTACAAATTCTATTGCCAGCCGCGAATTTCTGCTGTTACGCATAACATACGTACTACATACAATATTATCACTTTTGGCTAGCTGACAGCCCTATCTTTGGACTACACTAAAAAGGGTAGATACTGTAAAATTCGACGACTTATGTCATAGAGCTTCTTTATGCCTTTAATAAAAGTTCTTTACGCAACTGTCCCGAAGTTTTTCATGTCGTTGGATCTTTATTAGACCTAAACATTTTTCCTCACGGAATAAGGAAAAACCTAATCAATTTGTGGCCGGATTTAGTATGAATCGAAAATAAAAACGAAAAGAACCTTATAAAAAATATGAAATGCAAAGGTCATGTCTGTAGGCTGTTTTTATAAATAAAATCATTTGAATAATATGTAGGTGAAAAACCTATTCTTAGTACGAAACGATACAAAAAGTGTGTGAATTCTAAGACAATAAACAATTCAAGTAAGGTCAAGGTTATGACTGAAAAAGAAATTAGTACAAAAAAATATTAGAAAGAAATCTTTCAAGTGGTCAATTAAAATGAAGACAGTGCTTCTGAAAGTGATTGTGGTTTTTTTTTTCTATAAACCGAACACAAACCTAGACTACAGATTACAAAGAGCGAGCCGCTATTTTCTGATGTCATATCAAGGAGTGGTTTGTGTCAACAGAACAAGTAAATTAGTACCTTAATCACATGCTTTGAATTATTTAATACACACCTCAATGCACTTTTTATTAATGGTTGGCTATATTTCAAAACGTTGAAAGACTTGCATGTTTTCATGTGTCATGCTTCTTTAAACATAATACTTTTGTATCGCAAACTAGCTTCTGCCCGCGACTTCGTACGCGGATCCTGTTTTTTTTTATATAATCATATTTTCTCATCGTTTAAACCTTCCCTCGATCTGTACAAACATTTTAAGACCAAAATAAGCCCGATCGGTCCAGCCGTTCTTGAGTTATGCGCTTACCAACACATTTAGCGATTCATTTTTATATATAAGATAGGTACTTTTGGCGAATAAAGATTGACAAATTACAATATACGTATTATTGTTACAAATGACAATGTATTTGTTGCAATTTTATCTTGCATTACACAACAAGTAACAACGAGTAAAAAGTAACAAATTAGGGAGTTTCAGTGAGTAATAGTGAGTATGTAAGAAAACTATTTGAAGAAAAATCACGAATAATCCCTTCTAGTACTTGTTTGGGATATTGCGTGAAAAGTTCTAGGAAAGTATCATGACTTCTGAAGTCCAAATAAAAATCTGCTTGTTATCTCAGAGTTGGGATCGAAGACAAAATCCTTTTGAGTGAAAATAAATTTCGGGATTGGGTACGCACAAATCTGTCGAGCTTAACTTTTAATTAAGTCTTAAACACGGAGGATTTACTAAAATTCAGATTGAAAATCTATGCTTAATATTATAAAGCTGAAGAGTTTGTTTGAACGCGCTAATCTCAGGAACTACTGGTCCGATTTGAAAAAATCTTGCAGTATTAGATAGCCTATTTATCGAGGAAGGCTATAGGTTACTTTTTATCCGGGTGCGCCGAGTAGTTCCCACGGGACGCGGGTTAAACCGCTAGCAGGCGCTAGTAGAAAATATTCTTGAATGAATCCAGAAAGTTGTAAGTTAAAAATGTTATGAAAAATATCGCAATGATTTGTTGCAATACTTTTGTTACAGCATCTTCAAGTTATACAACGAATGTATCCGCTTCAAACAGGATGAACAAGAAACACGTGAGCATCATCTCTAGCACTCAACAAATATTAACTCATCACTACACTAAACTAAAAGTCTAACTAACTTTATTTACCCATACTCTTATCTGTACATACGGTACGTACATTTCTGTGTAACACGAGTTGTAAGACATTTCCATTTCCATCACGTTCACAACAAATGTACTTCTAAAGTAAATATTATTACAGTAATATTGATGATTTTATATCCAATGACGTAGATTGGATTACGATTTCTAGAAGTGCTTTTTGGTTAGAAGAGGCTATCGACTTAGCATCTTTGGTGTCCAATAAGGAGTTTATAAGGCCAGATTTTAATGGCGTTTTGCCAAATATGACATAGATTAATTCAGTTACGAGAGCTGAACATTACAAAATTGGAATAGGTCCTTTTATCGATTAGGATGGGAAAGAACAGTTTCATAATTTGAAATCATTTATAATGCGACTTTATAAGTATCTACCCTTGAAACTTTTATATTAAGTAGCCACAAACTCAAAGTCATTTTATCGATTAAATAATATAAGGATGGTTCACATTGAGCATTATGCAGAGTTATCGATACATAAGCGACAAACCGGCAGTGGGTGGTTTCTAATATAAAACCAATGGCACCTCATTAACATCTTTATGACTACCAGTAGAATGTAGAAGCATCATTATTTTATTATGTAAACACACCTGTTGACTCACCATTGGACGACAAATGACCATTAACACTACCTAAGGATTTTATAAAAAAAATGAGTAATGATTTCATCTGCTGCGGTCGAGCAGTAATAGGCAGTATTTTTATACGATTATTATACAACTAACTTCCAACAGCGAGTTCACCCGCTTCCCGAGGGAACTACTGCCCGTTCCCGGATAAAAAGTACTCTATATGTTATTTTGATGCAGCTATATTACTGCCAAGTTTCATCAAAAATCCGTCCAGCAGTCTTGCGTGAAAGAGTAACAAACATATATCCTCAAAAACTTTCGCATTTTGTGGAAGTAGGACATATTGATGTTTAGATCTATATGTATTTCCCAAATAGGTTCGATTCATAATAGGAACCAACATTCCCAATTCACCAAACTTTTGCCGATAACAATATCGTATATGGATTTACGATTATTACTAGAGCATTAGATAGAAAAGGTTCGCCGCCTATTTGCGATAGCCCATGAACACCCAATAACAATTTGTTACTATTTACAATGTATAAACTTGGATATAAATATGAAAAATTGTTATAGTATGTAGAGACTGGTTTTATGGGGCGAGATTTTTATAAACTGCTGGTATTTTTTTTTGACAGTGACAATGAATGAGACTATCAAGTGTCTGGCCACATTCCACAATACAACATTCGCTGCGGGGTTGTTCGAAAGAATTACCGCGACCTTGGTACACAAAGAGTTTCAGAAACAGAGGTGGGTTTAAGGTGGATTTCTAAACCCTATCTATCCGATTTTTATTTTGAAATTTGACGTATTTAAATAGAGTTCATGTCTAAATTAAATCTTTAATTGCTGATGATGTAGTTAGTCAGTAAAATGCTGCTGTATACACAGAAGGGGATCTTTTGATTCATTTGATGATTTCCCAACTAAATACTAATAGATTGATTTGCTATAAGAATATTCTATGAATAGCAAGTACGTCATAACGAAATGTGAAGTGATTTTTACTACCGAAGAGCAATGTCCCTTCAAGTTTAAAAGCCACGGTAGTACCCCAGTTTTACAGAGTTAATTTCACGCTTAGGTTACCTTGAAATTTAAACTTTATAACCAGATCCTTGAGGCTTTCTTGTACTTGTACTTATGGTATAGTATATGACACAATTCTGGGTTAAGCTCATTTTCGTACATAACCTTTCATCATAGTGTTGGTTAAAAATGTATTTCTGCAAGTATACTCGCCAAAATGGATTCGGAAAACTTCCAAAGACTGTCTGATTCCTCAACTTTATCAAGCCTAACGTTAATAAAATAATGCAAAATTAATTACTAGAACCAAAGCCCAAAGAACAATACTAGCAATTTACCATTAATTCATTGAGAACCAAACACAACTTTCAAGGCCGTCTCCGAGACAGCTGAACTTTTGCTCCCATTAAACTTTCATTAACAAGTTGAGACACGAAACGAGGAAGATTTTCAACTTCCATCACTTAATATTAAGAGATTCGTCTGAAAGGTACAGACAACAGCAGGTTAAGTTACCACAATCTGTAATATTCTGCAATAACTTTCAACCTTATCACAATAGTGGTAGGTTAATGTTTGATTGGTAAAATTTGACAGATTCGAGTACCGTGACTTGCTGTTGTCTGTACTTTATTGCTTTAACAAAAGAAGTTTTGGTCTCGGTTTGGTATCTGGCACAGATCTCATAACGTCAAAAGTGAATGCAATAACAATGCCTAACCTAGATAGAATCTAGAAAGCACTCGGTTCCCAGCGGTCACAATGGGTCGATGTAGTTATTTTAATGATACCTAGCACATTTTAATCATATCGTGACTGCTTGCATTGATATAGCACAAATATGGTGTTTATTTTAAATTGAACTATACATACATACTTTGTTTCGATTATTTGTCGATAAATAATACAAGAACGTGTGCTTTTAGTAGTTAACACAGTCTCAAGTTTAAGGTAGCGTAGCAACCCACAGATGGTAACATAATAAGCATTTTATAGTTTAAAACCAGAATAAAATAAACCTGCTACAACAGATTTACCATTCATAAGATACATGATTATAATTTATTTAAACCACTGATCTTCAACTGGTAGTTAATAAAATAAAAACATAAACCTTCTTGGCAGTCGGTTAAAAATAAATCCGCAATAAGTGTGGAAAATTATCTGTATTTAACGACCTGGTACGGCTGTAAAATCCACTGTTAAGTAGACATGTAATAAAATTAATTAGAAAACAATAGTTATAGAAATAAACAGAATTGATAGAAAATAAACCTTCAAATAACAGACAGACAAACAACATAGTCTTTTCTCCATTCGTATAGAAAACGTGGGAACGTAAAATTATTCCGTAGCTTAGCGCCGATGTTTATTTGTTCACAAAACCTTTTATTTCAGTTCGGTTGGCCGTGAAATTGTTCGTATTCATAGCCATTCTCTGAACGACTATGAATACCTATAAACATAATATGTCCGCTGTTAAATCAACCGGATTTTGCATGAGTCGTAATATTTTTACACCCTTTTGCACTATTGAATACGAAAATATTCCCAACTATTCCTGTCGGTTTCACCCGCATTCATTGAGAACTTCTTCCCGTAACCGGACAAAATATACTACTCGGGATATTATTGTTATATGTTACTCGGGGATAGTCAATATCGGATTTTTCAAATCGGTTCATTACTTTCGGAGCCTTTACAAACAAACGAACAAAAATGTTTCCTCTTCATTATATTAGTTTAAATAAGTACAAAATTAATAACTAGCCGAGTACATTTGGTGAATTTTACGTTTTTTTGTTGGGTTTTACCCTTTCACCCCTTAGCCTGATAAGCATGGTAATGACGTGGGCCCATTGCGTGAAAGTGCGAGCGCCCCGCTCAAACTTCCACTTATGTTAATTGAACATAGATCGTTATGAAAGATAACAAATAAATTCTCAAGAACGTTAAATAAAATTAACAAGTACCCTTGAAAATTTCAATTATTTGTTTGGATACAAACTGATATTTTTAACATACTTGAAAGCGCTGAATATTTATTATGGGTCGTTTAAAAATACGTTTAAAATCAACGCATTTAAACACGTCTGAAATAATTTTGAAATCTATCTACATTTAAGTAAGCACCTTTCACAAATAAATAAAACGTCAAAGCTTTTCAGCTACTATAATAGATGACGTACTTATTTCAGATTTATAGGGTCTTACATGTAATAGCAGCAATTTCTTATTTTTGAAAGGTTGAGCCCTTTTTCTCAGTAAAATATTCCCTAGTCCTTGTGTAAATTTTATGAGGGTACAAATGTAGTTTCATTAGTTCTCAATGCACGCTGCAATGTTCCACTGACGTCAACTGGTGCGTATTGACGTCAGCAAGACCTTAGACCGGTCTTCGCAACGGCCTGGAGTATCAATAGGTTATTTCCACGAGCCCTTTATTGCAAAAACCTGAACCTTTAGCGATGAAAAGAAAACAATGGAGGCTGAGTATTTTTCCGCACAAGAATATAAATTGGTCATGCATTCTTTAATCTTTAGAGGAGTCTTTTAACCATTCAATGTCCACGCTTCGTCCAAAATGGTGAAAAAGTATAGTGCTTTAAACGAATAAACATTTTATTAGGTGCTTCAAGAGATTCTCGCAATGCAGGGGTATTTATGAAATGCATATGACTACCACAGAACATATAAAGATGACTACTATATCCATTCTATTCATTTTTTATAAACACTCAACAGCATTTGAGTTTACGCTATTAATTTGATCAAGAAAATAATTTTACCATTCGCTATGGTATCGAATTGGAATAATAAACATCCATATTTATTAGAAAAAAGAGCTAATTTAATTATCAAGGTATTATACGGGTATTTAAACAATTGCGTCAATCTCATAGATAGACAAGTCTTCTCAATTCGCTTCGGTACCAACTATGGCGTTAGTTCCGTGTTTGTGTTAAAAATAAACATATTTTTTGGTCAAAAATTAACGCAGCTAAAAACTTAAATTGATAAAATTATCATAGGGCTGGGTAATTTAACACTTTGAGACAAAAACAAACAGTTGTTTGTGAATTTACCTACGAAGGTTTTAGTCCTTCATGGTCACGATTTCAAAGAAAAAATTCGATGTTTTCGCATTTCGATAATTATAGTTCCGTGTAAATTTAGAACTCAGCAGCAGAATACTACTTCCAATTATAACCTTAATTAATACCCGAATAATAAGCAAAAAAATCGAAGAAGGGGAGGAATGTAACAAAACAACTAAAGTTTCATTAACAATGACATAAACAAATCAAATCGGTAAGTAGTTCCGAATATTCATATAAATCCGGAATCCAATCGTCCTTTTACGAGTTTTCGGTCAAGAGCAATAAACTCGCAGGTATTGCACTGTTCACTACCAAGGACCAATTTCGAGGCAATCTTGTACCAGTTAGGACAAAACTCCATTTTAGATTGTCAGTCGGTATAATGTAGTCTACCTTGTCCTATTGGTTTTTCTTTTCTTATTTATTTATTTCCAAATACATATAACAGCATTTTACTATAGTTTGTAAGTACCTCTCTATTACATTCTAGGGGTTATTTAAAAATTGTGTAACTATTTTGCCGTCGAAAAAAATATGCCACTTCTTTCAAGCAAAATCACAAAGTTAGGTAATGATATCTAAAGAGATTTTTATCGTACATAATTTTAAATATTTATGTACATTTACAAGACTTTAAAAAAATATGTAAAAGATATATTTAAATGAAAATATACATAAAATATGATAAATAATTGAAAAAATATGGCTACGCACTTCGGGTCATTGATTTAGTATGAATATTATTTTAATAAAAACTAGCTATTAAGTGCCTGAATCATGCATTCAAATGGCATCCATTACTTATTAATTTCCACATTTATAATACTTTACACGTGGAGATACATAGATATGCAATGATTCAAGTGCGCGCATATCAAACTAGTCCTGCAACTAACCCAGTGTTAAAATTATAGCTTGTAAATAATTATAATCTGACGTCAAAGGCCAGATTCCAGACTTTATTCTTAAACGACATGAAATAATTGGTATATTTATAAATACATAAATGGCACATACCAACGCACTGGTTTGTAAGATACTAACAAATAAAACATAACTTCACAGTAATTGTAAAGCATATAGAAAATTCTCGAATAAAACACGGACATCAACATTCGTCGGGGATTAGCCATGACAGGCCATTGCCACTTTGGGCCATATTGCCGGCAATATTGCTACCAATATTCCCACTTTGGCCAATATTGCCGGCAATGGCACATCTCTAGCCATGACCATTTAGCGGGCAGAATGTCTCAATTAATGAATATTATTAATGCTTTAATTGACAATACTTCGTTCAACAACGTAGTCTACGTTTCTTTCTAGAAAATGTGTTGCAATAAAGTTGTACATAAAAATCTTAAGGAAATATTACAATACAAATGGCCATGTAATTACGAACCTAGAACCAAGAGCATAGGACATGGTTCAAACGATTATGTAACAAAGTATGAACAATTAGACTAGTATTCTAGAACGTGCACAGATCATACATGATCACAGAGTTGGCGACTTTTCATTGTGGAAATGTCATTTTAGTTATCATATCGTACAAATATTATAAATGCTAAAGTTTGTGAGAATGTTTGTATAAACCACTGGACGGATTTTGATGAAAGTGGGCAGTAATAAAGCTTATATATAAGAATAATATATAGGCTACTTTATCCGGGTACGGGAAGTTTTTCCTTCTAGATGCGGGTGAAACAGTTGGCGGGAGCTAGTAGAACATAGGTATTTGAATCTTATTGAACAGCAATAATATACCAGTGAATGCTGATAAAAAAAGATAATATTTGTGCTGCAAATGAGTTCCTTGAATTGTCTAGCTTAAAGGAAAGTTAGTATTGACAAGCCGTTTAGCAAAGCGCTAAGTTACGTAAATTCCCATTATTCAATGATGATCGTTTCACTCACTACAAGTCACATACAACATCAACATTTAATACACAATTGGATTTCAGCTCTTTATATATCTAACAGGTTTTAACATCACGGGGTTTTTCGTTTCTCAAGAATAACAGATTTGTATTTATAATTAGCGGTTACTTTAATATTTTTGTTGGTTTAACCCTTATCACATGAATAAAGCACGATCAAATTAAGTTCTAAATACGAAGTGTCGAAAACACAAAAAAGCGGTATTTACAAAACATCTTTTCAACTCCTTATTTATAGATATGATGGCATAAATGTGCCAAAATACTCAAATCAATATGACCAAAAATAGCTAAGTAGGTACTAAATCAAAGATGAATATAAAATATAGAATCTGACACTTCAATCTTATTTGACAACCAGTAAATCAGCTGCTTTCTCTAATGAAACAAAAAGGAATAATTGAAAGATCACAATGGTTTCTGATCGTTCAATTGAACGGGATTCCCATCAATTAGAATTCGTTCGCGAGTTTAATTTCGCTAACAATGTGCGTGCAAATGATTATGGACATAAAGTAGCTGAATTTAAAGAAGCATTTGCAACGCAATGCAATCCAAGAAGCAAACAAGACATTTCACATATTATTGGTGCAAATAAAAATACGAACATGGCTATTGATAGACAGAAACGTAGTCAGATCTATTTCAAATAATAAGAGTACTTGTTTGAAGCCATTACAGTGCAATTTAGATAGGAATCTATTGGTGTTATTACGGTCAGATATTAATGGAATTATATTTTTTTCCAATTGTAATCACTGTTATTATTTTGTGGCCGGATCTGTATACCTACACGGTACGAAGTGGAAGATTGAGTTACGGATTAACAAGAATATGAAGGTGGTAAAGGAGTAGCGAATGTAATAGATACTGACAAGGAAGAATGGTATGACAAGGGAGAAAAACTAATATGTACAGACTCGAAAAAATATGGGCTTGATTCAGATAAAAACGGAACTAATTCAAAAGTTGGACCTATTTACATAGTAACAACGATCTATCTAGTCATCTCCCTAGCCAAAAAAATAAGTGAAACTTGTCACATGAGGACATAAAGTAGCAAGTTCCCCGAAGAAAGCAGGTCATATTTGTGTAATGTAGCAATGATATCGACCGTGATTACGTATGAAATCACCGAGCTCGCCCACTGCGGGTCGAAATCCCCTTCGCAAATATTAGTAAGATCAACATCTGTGGAGCAAACATCGACTTGTTTAGATGTTTGTTTGTCTTTATGGACCCTAGCTAGCCGGTACGAATTTTGAGGCACTACTTCATGTATATACCAATTATATTATCCTTATAATCTTATCCATGTGTGACCCGGGGTTATGTTTGAGCTCTAAGAAGATAGTCCATTAATTTGGAGACCTTAATAAATGAACAGGGATTTGATTCAGGTCACTGCTAGATTTAGGTCGATATGAAGTTAAATTGACACCTATAAAAGAGATTTGAATTGAAATACCTAATAAAAAGAGGAGTATTCAAGTCTGTATCGATAGATCCACAAAATAGCAAAGATAATGTCAAAACATGTAAAAGATAAGAAATTAAATACACCTTTATATTCAGCATTCGACCGAGACGTTCCTACGATGAGAGCTCATTGTAATTATCTGAATAGTAACATTATCAATTAAGAAGCCACTGTGTATGTAAATGATAATTGATATAATAACAACACAAACTTGTTTAATCTCTGTCAGGGTTATCGACTTAAATTTCATTGAATAAAGATACCTCAGACGATAGCCAGACAGTCTGTAGAGTTAACATCATCTGTTGTAAAACCTATCGATCGTAATTTGCTGTCTAAAAATTTCATTTCGTCAAGGTCGACCTAGGGATAGATAAAATGAACATTGGAGGCCTGTATTCTTGGAAGAACGCCAAAATGCTGAAGATGCACAAAACCGGGCGAAGTTAAGAAAATTGTGGGATAACAAAATCTGGCTACAGACTCGGACGGGGCTTGGAAAAGACTTTATATAACAATAGAATCTGATTCTCTGTTCGCTTTCAGCAAAGCGCGCTCAAGTACCCTCGAGTTGGGAAACACCTTTGAGTTTTGCATGTCCGCACAGATACATCTAGACATAATAAAAGCTGCGAACATTTTCTCAGGCCTGAATTTCGCTGATGCAGATTCGATCTTAAGAGGAGCAAAGCCGCTAGCAAATTCGATACTTGGAAACATGACTGTACATCAAAGCTAACTTAATCAGGTTAAAACGATCGGACTGTCGGAGATACGAGAATCTTTGGAAATGGTAACATGGATGGTATTAAACCTACACATAGAACAAATATTAATACGCATGCAAATAACAATATTGAATTTGGCATAGAAATATTCTAGCAGACTTATTACTTATGATTTCTACTCAATCATGAATTTTATATGATTAAATTTACAGTAATTGCAAAAGTTGTCTTCGTACATTGTTTGTCAGAATATAACAGAATTGACTTTTTATGGTCACAATCACCCAATACCGCACAGAATGCACTATTGTTTCATAGTTTTATTGCATTGGCATGCTTATTATATTCTTTGTTTGCATTATCAGCCATAATGTGAAGCTGGGACTGATGTCTGGGACATCTTATGCACCTTATTTGTATATATTTTCACTATTTTAGTTAGATTATCATACATTTCCGTCAGTAATTTTTCCTGGTTTATGTATTTTTGAGTTCTTATGAAATAACACGAATCTATTTTTGATCTGATTAATCTATCAAGTGGGTATACATTAATCGCGAAATAGCTACACTTACTTGCATTTATTTATATGCTGATGTAATTACACTGTTGATGGTAATAAATTATATTATCATAATATTTACATCAATGGCACTTTCTTATCGTTATTATTAAACGGTTGTTAGTATCATGATCGATTAACAACTAGACAAGAATAACAAATTCTTCAAGTAAATAGTTCCCTAGAAATTAAATAATTGACGTATTCTCGGTTAGGCCAAAAGTATAAGTATTCTTTGGTGTTTATTTTAGGAATTAATGGACAATTGAAAATCCCATTTATAATTTGAAAGTTCACTAGTTTTATTCAATTACTAGTTTCTACCAGCGGTATCGCACGCGTCCCGTGGGAACTACTCTACGCACCCGGATAAAAAGTAGCCTAAAGCCTTCCTCGATAAATGAGCTATCTAACACGGAAAGAATTTTTCAAATTGGACCAGTAGTTACTAAGATTAGCGCGTTCAAACAAACAAACTCTTCAGCTTTATAATATTAGTATAGATTTAACAAAATTCATTCAGTTTTCTTAAAACAACTTCTTATTGTGAATTTCCACGATCAATTTTCAAAGTAAACAGTTGTTTCAAGAAAAATAGACGTTTAGGTAGTCAGTGAAAATAGGCCTAAGTACGTAACCGAGTGTTTACTTTCAATAATATTAATATGTCGTGTCAGTATAGGTCAGCAAAATATTAATAACATACATACATTGCGTTTAATTATGCTATGGATAAATATGCCAGTCATTTGTTTATACACTCAATGTTTGCAGACAAGTAGTAATTAAAACTTTATTTTTGAAATTTTTAATTAATGTTGGGAGCAATTAAAAGTAACCTAGAGTATTAAATACTCTGTAACTAACAGAACTTACTTAAACTCAGAAAACTAATAATAACGTGTCTCCATCCAAATAAAATACCCAATTACATAGATACATTTTTCATAGGCTGCTTCCTGATCTCAAAGCATGTGTCGACTTTTCTATAGTGCCTTATAACAGCGATTCAGCGATTTTTACAAAATCTAAGCTAATTATTAAACATTAATTTATAACCCTAATTTTAATTATCACATTCCTGACACAATTACAATAGCGTATTGACGAAACCACGTGAACTTTCGCTTCGGACATCGTCAGAATAACATTAGACATGCGTAAGTACGCGATCAGCATACGTACGTGAGATTCTACCGCAAGACCGAAAGGACGTGACGGTTTTCGCCGACCTAGCGTGGCGATAGTCGATAGCGAAGATAAGGCGTTTACGTACTAGAAGTTATGTAAATAATGTCATAGAACATCGATAAACTTTATAACAATTTCGTGAGATAATGTCTTGATGTTTATCAAGGAAATATTCGATGATAAATACTTACACGGTCTTGTAAATCATGATTTCTGAAATTGAGTGCAGCATCCTTCGTAAACTACCCTAGTTACTACGCAATAAAATGGCGTAGCATATTCGTAGCCGCGTAGGCCGTAGTCTAAGTTTTAACGGTCCAAGTTTGATAAATCCTTTTTGACGTTTAGTAACTTCATACATTACAAAGTTTTTGTATGCTAATATTCTATAGGCGCAACTTCTGAAGCATCTTCATATTTAACAACTTCGATATGGACCATTTATAATGTTTTTCAAACAGATCCATTAAAAAAATGCTAGCTTAAAAATAGCGACTGAGCGTCATATTAATTAAATCTTAAATCAGCGAGCATAAAATGTATTCACGTAAAGGTGGATCCACACATTGCGAGGCATGCGCTCCGCACGGCGCACAACGCATGCCT
>NWSH02000078.1:4675129-4685135 GCA_002382865.2 Heliothis virescens | reverse complement strand
ACATGACGAATCTATAAGGGTTCCGTTTTTTGCCATTCGGCTACGGAACCCTAAAAACGATGAGACGGCAAATTCCTGTGCATAATACAGTATTAAAATAAAATAAAGCTATCTATACTAATATTATAAAGCTGAAGAGTTTGTTTGTTTGAACGCGTTAAACTTAGAATTACTGTTCTGATTTGAAAAAATCTTGAGTGTTAGATAGCCCATTTATCGAGGAAGGCTATAGACTACTTTTTATTCGGGTGCGCCGAGTAGTTCCCACGGGACGCGGGTGAATCTGCTGGAGGAAGCTAGTTACCTAATTCTATAATCCAGACGCAACGATGAAAAATCTTGGCTATGTCACAATGTCTTTGACCTATTCAAATATATTATGAGAAATCTATATAAAAACTCACCTTGGCACACAAATAGAGTGATAGATCCCGTAGTTGCGTAACACATGAATGAACTCCGGGAGCGTTCGACACGCGCCCATGATACTGAACGCTGCTAGGGAACAGTTCCATATCATTAGGGTCCGCCGTAACTCGAATCTGAGGACAAAAGGAAACAGACATTAGAAAAATTGGTTATTGCTGTAATAATTATTATAGGAGAAGTATAGAAGGATGAGGTAAGTGCAATTCTGCTAAACTCTGCCAGAAATAGCCAGAACTTTTATTGGCAACTTATAACTCAGTAGAACCGCAAGGTCTTCTCATTTATAAATTCATCAAGATGTTACAGTTCATGTTAATCTTGCTAGAGCAAGCATTGGTTCCTGAACTGATGACAATATGGATCAAGATAAAGAACTACATTGTTTCAACTGATGAAATACCAGAAATGAGATATTAGCAAGAACTGAAACCCTAGCTCAATAGAGGCACTTAAGACAGGTCAAGTCAAACGTGAAGTGGCAGCTTATGGCACAGTATTAATTGCTACCTAACTACATGGTTTAAAGTATAGTGTACAGGTGTGTAATTATTTGATACTAATGCACTGGTAGTTTAACCGGTATTGTGAGGATTATTATAATTAGAAAAGCATGAGAAGTGGTACAGTATCTTCCTTCCTTGAGAATGTTCGAGAGAAAGTGTCTGTGAGGACAATGTGAATCTTGGCAACAAGGCTTACTATTAAATCTTCTAGCAAAGTATATTTGCCGTTTCTTGGCATCAGTAAAACCAACTTTACTATCACAATTCTTTCCCAATAAACATAAATGGCGGGGTCCATCCGTCACACTTTCACGGATAAATCGCTGAAGGATTTTAACTGAATTGGGTGTGGAGATGTATAAAAGAACTCCCGTTTTTCATTGCTTTCATAAAATAGTATGTAGTAGGTGACGCATGGTCTTGACGACGTGAATACTAAGTAAATTGAAATGACCCCTTCAGTGGCTAAAGAGCGACCGAACGGACAAACGTGTCAAAAAGATTGTATCAAAAATTAAAGGGTTTAATTTGTATCGCATAATATTGCTGGGATTAATATCGTAAACCTATATAAGTCGGGCCGATAAACCCTAAGCTTTATGAAGCATTAGACACAGGTGGACTGACCTACCATAAATGTGCCGTTGATAAGAGCCGATAATACGTACGTGGGGAAAGGGTTCGCGGAATTACCTTTTAATAAATTTAAACCTTTAATAACAAATGTAATATTATATGATTGTGAAGAAAAACAAAATAAACACGTATTACATGGATTGGATAAAAAGATAAATAAAAGTAATTATTTTCACATGGAATCAAATGTATCATTATGTTTTTGGTATAATCATAGAAATCTAATATCTGTGGCTATAATTAACGTCCATGTTTTGTCGAGTATTTTTCAGGTATGTATTTTAAAATTACCACAAGTTTACCTTTCAGAAGAGATTGTAACAATTTTTATTTCTAAATTTAAATAAACACGCGGGAACAGAATAATACAGGAACAGCCGTAATTAATAAAAGAATCCTCATAAAGGATACCATTCACTATAAAAGAGACATAATTGCGAAAATTCAGTCTTTTGTGGTCTTTTGCGACGTTTTGTCGTCAAACTACAAAGGAACCTCGGATACACTGTCGACGTAATATGGCGATAGCTTTGTCAGACCAACAATGGACGAAGCTAATTTAATTTCACGGGACCAATATACTTGAGGAGCTCACAATTACAAAATATTTAATGGATTTTTATTATTCTTATTTCCCTTAAGAAATCGGCCTGAAAATATTCTAAGAGAAAAATACTCTAAGTACCGCTTCAGCCTTTGTAACGGCCAGTAACAATAACGAATACAGTGCAGTCTAATGAAGAATTTTGTAAGAAATAGGTACCTACTCGTATATCTGACATATTAAAAACAATTAAATGACTTGAATTTTAACAGTAAATTGTAATAGAATATTCCAGTGTTATTTAGTCACATTAATTGGTGCCATGCTAATTTATTTCAAAGTAATTGTTCGTAAATTACAAAGCTAACTACGAGGCATTCCCCTCAAAATTCATAATATGTAAACAACTCATTTAAATTCGAAATGTTTGTACTAAACAATTTTATGTACTTTTTTTACGTGCCTAGTATGTTTTTCTAATTAACCCCTGACAAAAGAGGTATGTATTAAGTTTATCGTGAACTCGGAGATACATATCACAATATTAAAACAGTACGCCGACGTGAAAGTATAACACCTGGTATTAGTTTTAACTTTTTAAATGTGAGCTTTTGCGATTACGACGGGGTTATTATAATTATGTCCAATTTCCTAACGTAAAAGGTAAAAGGGCACATTCCCCACCTGATAATAGTGGTATATCAGTTTTAATTTTCAATAAACAGGCTACCGCACACAACTGTTTCCATTCGTTAAGGTCGTTAATAGATTATTTACTTTTAATTGAACCAGTGTTGTTCTTGCTTATTCCGAATGTATCAGTTGCATTCGGCAGTAAAGTCTATTAATCTTGATTGATTGATAAATAGAAAAGTATATGTTTCATTCTTTTAAGCTGTACTTGAATTGAAATTCTACATCAAAGCACAACAATTACTTTTAGTTTATAAATTATTTGACAAGATCATAGGAAGCCGTTTCTTCATTCACTTTTGTATTTTTCATTACATAATTTCCTGTTCATGGGTACTGAACACTTAAATACATTTTCATGCTAATGGCCAGACGTCTGCGGCTGCATAATAACTCCCTAATGAGACAACACATTTGTGAAGAGCATCGTATGAAAATTACTTATTTAGAAGAACTTAAAGAAACCCATATTTTTATCTCAAAATTAACTGAATATTACTAAACTTTTTTTTCTATGAAAATGATCGTTGATCGGTCGACCTGAAGTGGTTCATAAACTACTGAACCTATTTGAAAAATGATTTCATTATTGGGAAGCTACACATTTTATCCGGATTCGGAATGTTTTTTTAACGGAACGCAGGTGAAACCACAGAAAATAGCTAGTTGATAATTAATTTGAAGTCAATGTTATACAGCATGATTTTAATGCACTCTTCCCAAGGCATAATAAACATTATAAAAAGAACATTTGTTGACAAAAAACTTATAATAACGACGTCAGCTTGTCGTGATTGTCGAATTTAAAACCAGAGAACTTTAATAAATAGTTAATAAATAACTTTTTGCAATGAAGTGTCAGTGACCGGCAATTATTGATATAAATACCTCAAATCTAATTCTAATTTTAGATCGACCTGTCCTATAAATATAAGATTGGCTGTTTTTTATATTTATTAATAACAAACAAAAATCAAAGGTCTTCTATTAATTTTATTTTTCTGTTACTTAGCACTCGACCAAAATAAAAATCGGAATCACGAAGACATAAATTGACTAATGTTTTAGATTTGCTTGTTTAACTACCAGGTTCTTAAAAACATAGAAATGCATAGGAATTATTTCATAGCTACTCGCAAGATTAATAAAGCATTGCTCACTTATTCTTCGTTAGTCTTATTCGTTCTTAAAGAAATCATGGTCATTTAAGTCAAAAGGCATAACTTGAACTTAGAAAGATGATCCGTACCTAAAATCTTTGTCTAATTATCCCCTTATGATAATGTAGCAATCCAAACATTGACCTATGCCGCGGATAAAATGTACGAAGATAGACCTTCATAATATGAAATAGACAAGCGTACCGACTGATAAGATACACTATTTCGATAAAAAGGAGAACAGCCAAATAAATCATTATTATTCCTATCAGAGCAATTAAAACTGACATAAAGCCCCTAATGAATCATTTAAAATCAATGTATTTGACACTTAGCCTGATACCTTGTATTATCAAGTGCAGATAATTGATTTCAATTAATTATACAAGGTGATAAGTGAGTATTGCTTGAACTGTCTCCTGTAAATCAGCCGACGGAATTAATTAGGGGTCATCGTATTTAGATAAGGTTGGTATAATAATAGTCATCTTGATCGTCATCGTTTCTCAATTTCGAATATGTTGAGGTTGGTTTCCGAATTTATTCGGTCTTCTTCAGGCAGCTTTCCGTATAGTGAGTCTCTGTATCTTCAAGCACATATTTACAGTGGAATTCAATATTCCATCTATCTCTAGATTTGCTTACTAGAGATAGGACTTTGACATTACTTGTATGGGGCTAATGTCAAAATTCTATCTCTAGTAAGCAAATCCAGAGATAGATAGGTTAATGGAATCGTGGTTGATAATATTTTTGAACTGCTACTTACTTAGCAATCACTGCGGTAAACAGAACCGACATTTCAACCAATTGTCAGCATTGACCGCAATCAACTTTTAATGAATTCTACGTTTGTTTACGAAAGCGAAAATAATGGAACAATCCATTAAGGAAAATTAATGAGTATTTTTGTTTTTATTTCGTTGACAAACAAAAATATTATGCTGTCAATTACGTACGAGCGTGCTACGTTGTTATGTAAAACCTGCTATCGTAGCTGAATATTCGTATTTTCCGGACTAGTTTAGCTGCGAAAATATTAAAGAAAAGGCTACCCTTTTTTATATCGATGGGAAATCATCAGTATGACTATGAGTGTCAGACTTTTACTGACTAAAACCCACCGTGTTCCTTCGGGAGCCCTTTGTGTGCCAGGGCCGCGGTAACTCTTTCGAACAAACCGCAGCCCAAGAAAAGCCTACCCTTAGGCTCATTATTTATATGGTTTTAGTAGATTGCTCGGAAGATGAAAAATGTATATTACTCGTTGTCACTTTCTTGACCTGCCTTTTCTCAAGAACCGTGATACAAGAACATTTTGTACATTTATACATTCTTATACAATTCTTATATAGTACGATAAACAAGACCTTAAATATGTAGGTCATACTCATGTATAAAGTTTTATTGATTAATGTACTTCTCTCTTTAAGTTAGCTGCTAGAATTCCCGTAGGTTTAAAAATAGTGTTAAAGGCATACGTTACACCTATATTATCATTATTCATATCATATACCGTTATAATTATAAGTTATTTAGTTATTAAGCTAAGCTCTGTAGATGTTATCAGATTTCTGAGTGACCTCTTACAGATTAATTGTTGAGTTAAATGCACCTCTTGACAGTTAATAGTTTAGGTGTCTTGGTATGGAAATAATTATTTGGATTGTTTAGAGATGAAATATCTACACATTATAGACAAAGAATTGTTGCAGCAGTATAAATGAAATGAGTCATTTTAATGAGAATGTAATAGATATTTGTACCCATTAATATGACCAGGTATGTGTAGGTACGGCGTAGATTCAACGTAACTTCGCGACCTTGTAGAAAATAAACTATAATTATTATGTACACATACATATGTATATTTTCATGTACACACATTTACTAAATTGCCATAATAAAACATGTGATATAAATTTATTATGTATGTTCGTTCGACATAGCATACGGAAAATTTCTGGAAACCTATTATGATGTCCATGATCTTTACCTTAAGTAGCAACCCTGAAATGGTCATGAACTTTGAAAGCTATGAATATTGTAAATTACGAGTACACACCGATAGCGTAAAAAGTTGTTAATAAATCATGAGTACTTTTACAATGAATGAAAAACGTCATTTCGCTAAAGTAGGAATAGGTACACATTGTTGCATTTTAAAGTAATTGCATTTTTATTAAAAAACTAAGGTGTTTCCCGTGGTTTCACCCGCGTTTAGTAGGGAAGTGAAAAATACTTTATTTTACAGTTTCCCTTACAAAAAAGTGAGAATCCAAAAATATTTATCTCCGTTTGAAAAAATAATTCGTCTCACAATTTATAATTATTATAAACATGGGTCAGTCATTCGAGCTATTAAACTTGAACTTGCCACAACTGTAATCAGTTGACCTGTCAATAACTCCAAGATAATAACAGTTTCCTACCCATAGTTGTTGAGAGGTGACACATCGAGACAATATGGCAGGTAGCGTGATAAATCAATGATAATAATAATATGCAAATCTTTTCAAACAAACATTACTTAAATTCAATAGAAGTGGAAAAACATTATATGAATAGAATAAAACCGGCCAAGTGCGAGTCGGACTCGCACACGAAGGGTTCCGTTCCATTATCTATGAAAAATAAACGTACTTATTACCTACAATTAACCAAAACACAAATATATGAATAACAAAGTTATAATTTGCGGTTACTGAAAAAGAGCTATATCTCAAAAACCACTAACTGTATCTTGTTCAAACCAATTTTGGTTGGTAGTTTTTATTGAGATCTATAATATATATTTTTTTCAGATTTTTCACTTTGGTAGTTTAGAAATTACAGGGGGGGGGGACACACATTTTGGCACTTTGGGAGTGTCTTACTCTAAAATGATTGACTTTAGGAAAAAATGGTTTTAGAAACCTCAGTACCATTTTTTAAGACCTATCCATAGACACCCCACAAGTATAGGTTAGACGAAAAAAAAAATTTTTAGTTTCAGTTCCATGTATGGGGAGCTCCCCCTAATATTATTATTTTTTTATTTTTAGATGAAAATCGTAAAGCGGTTAATATAATACATCTACCTACCAAGTTTTAACTGTGTAGTCTTAATAGTTTCGGAATAAAGTGGCTGTGACATACGGACGGACGGACAGACAGACAGACATGACGAATCTATAAGGGTTCCGTTTTTTGCCATTCGGCTACGGAACCCTAAAAACCGGCCAAGTGCGAGTTGGACTCGCGCGCGAAGGGTTCCGTACCAAGCTGTAGTTCCACGCTTGAGTAACAGATGGCGTTGTATTCAAATTGCACTGTCTTTATAATTTATTGTATGGGGACCCCTTAATATATAACTTTTTTTAATTTTCAGTATTTGTTGTTATAGCGGCAACGAAAATACATCATTTGTGAAAATTTCAGCTTTCTAGCTATCATGGTTAATGAGATACAGCGTGGAGACAGACAGACAGACAGACAGACAGACAGACAACGAAGTCTTAGTAATAGGGTTCCGTTTTTACCCTTTGGGTACGGAACCCTAAAAAACGATCTAGAAGTTTTTCGTAAGTTCAAGCTTTTGTTTAGTAGGAAGAGGTCTAATGTCAGTTTTTGTATTTTAAGTAATCGTTTTTTGAATGGAATTGCAAAATTCTGCCTTTTGTATATATGAGGCCAAGAGGTGGTTCACGATAATGATCTTGCCGTCCACAAAAATGGCGCAACCGAAAAACCCAAAAAAGTGCAAAAGGTAAACCAGGAGCGGTCGAAACCAGAAACTGGACATAATTTTAAGGTTCACGATGGGTCATCGACACGTAATGAATCTTTATTTTCGACATCGCAAAATTTCAAGGATACAATTTTAACGATGCCAATAACAGGTGCCTTTACCCCACTTCCTGATCTCCTTGTGCCAAGGTTTTCTCGTAGAAGGAAAACGTAATTACTAAGTTAATAGTACATAATCGGTTTAAGGAAAATTCTAGTTAAACGCATAAAATTATTTAAGACGACTGTTATTTGTATTTCTTAGATTTTGTAATGCAAGTCACGCACTCTTAAAGTACCATGTTGAATATTTTAGAGTACGTGAAAAATGTTTAGAGCAACTTTATATAATTTTAACACCTAAAGGAAACTCAATTCCTTGGAGAGACGCATATTTCACGCTCTTCCTGGTCACAAGATTCATGTTGTCTAAATGCAATTGACTATCAGCCCCAGCAACAAATTCGAGCTGCTAATAACGAGGACCAAAGTATACCGTAAAATTCCACAACTCTCTCCAATTTCTGCGACCAAAGTCCAAGGTCCAATAGGCCAAAAGAGAACGCAAATCATGTTCTACCAAAACGGGTTCAAAGTACGGTGTTATTCATTTTGATATTGTTATAGTTTTAGTACATACAGTTATATATGTTACAGTTACATCATACACGTGAAAAGCCGACCTCGGTTATCACGAAGATAGGCATTATCAACGTATGATGCCAAGTGGTGCGATTCTGATAATAATGGCAGATCGCCATTTCATATAGCACGATGCAATAAATATTTTAATCTAGTTTTAATATGAGTTTTACGTATTTATTGGTTAGATAGAAAGTTCCAAAGGTAAAGTAGATATCGTAATATTCGTTAAACAAAAAAAACTTTCGCATTAACATTAATTGAATCTCGACAAATTTTTCCTCATTGGCGACTTCAATCAGAAAAAATATTTTGTACCATCCTGTTATTTTGTATTTAATATTCTAATCACGTCTGAAGCGCCTAACTCAAACGTTCATCATTCAATAATTGTATATGTCACCGGAAAATAACAAGATCCGTAAGTTTATAAATTTCCTAGGAAATTGATAAACTTTCGTAAGATTCTAAACTGGAGATAAATTTTATTATTTTACGTTCGCATTTTCGTAAATTGATAAACTTACTGAAGTCTTATATACGTCACCGTCGAAATAAAATCAACATCAGTTCTACAACTTACTTAAATACCGAAAAGAAATTCTACTATGAACGAATTCGATGTCTGTTTACTATCTCGGCCAGATATCTAATCATTTTACTTTTGATAAGTTAACAAAAATTTCAGGAAGACGTGAAAGAGAATATGAATGTTCTTTTAACTTTAAAAAGAAATGTAAGGAAGTTAATATCCCCAGTAATTAGCCATACATAATCATCATTAAGTATAACGTTGAACTTAATGAGAATGAGAATCATAACACCTCACCGCCATTAACCCTAGAAAGATAATCTACGTCAAAATGACTCCCGCGCGAATTAAATATTGGTGTAACTTTTTAATTAGCGCGAATCTGGACTCGTGCGTTTCCGACATTTCCTTCGTCGTTGGGAGCTAGCGAGAGGCAACCATGTCAATATGGTAAGTGCCCTCCATTTTGAGATATAACAATCACAGGAGTCAAAATTACGTATGATTATCTTTTGCGTGACTTTTACGATATTTTTATTTGAATTATTTTTACTGTAGGTAATGGTTTTAAATGATTTTTTATATTTTTTTTATTTTATATGTATTCAGATAGGTCATCAAAGGTGAAAAGGCAATAAACCGCAAGCAATTCATGAAAAATCTATACACGGCTCTAACATCGCCGTTCATGAGAAAGCGGTTGGATGCACCTGCTTTGAAAAGATATTTACAGGACATTATTACAAATAATTAATTACCATTGAGTACTGATTATTCAACTCAAGAGGGTACTGACGAGCCAGTAACCAAAAAACGTGGCTACTAGCAAATATTGCCCTTCTAAAATAAAAAGAAAGGCAAGTGCCATGTGCAAAAAATGTAAAGGCCGAGAGCATAACATTGATGATGTGCCTAAAGTGTTTTGACTGATTTTTCTGCAGTATTTTCTAGTTATTATTATATTATATTACATTGTTTTATTTAGAATATAAGAAAAATTACTGATTTAAGATGATTATATGATAAAATTTAAGAAAAAAGGAGAAGTTCCGAAGTTTTGATAATTTTTTGATAAGTTTTAATTCTTTGTTTTTTTTTT
>NWSH02000078.1:4600063-4667889 GCA_002382865.2 Heliothis virescens | reverse complement strand
TAAACGTATAAGCAAATTCGTTTCGGTTCATTTTGCATCCTCAACGACAGCCCTACATATCTAGCGGGCAAAATCAATAAGAAGGCCACTAAACAAATAACAGTCCTAAACAGTTACCAGTCAGCATTATTCGCATTTTCTCGCGAACAATAAACTTTTGGATACTGTTCAACAATCCTCCATTTAGAACGAATTTCGCAGAAGCGGGTAGCCAGAAAACGGTTGCGGTTCCCCACCCCTCGGCCTTGATACCGTTTATCTCGATGTTCAAAACATCTGGAGTTTATTTCGATACAATAAACTTCTTTGTAGGTAAATGTTTTGTATTCCAGATTTCTGAAAAAATCGGCCCAAAGTCGGATTTGCAATAAATCCGGTACTCAGATATGATCCATTTTATAAATAAGAAATCTGACGGGCGTATCTTACGTATTCTAAGATTTTCTTATCAAAGATAATCCTCAGTCTTCATGTATCTGAGACAGTCAAGCAAGATAAAATATATCTAAGAATAATAAAAATACCAGTTTCATATTTAAATTAACACAAGTAATGAACGTGGCCTCGTCTAGATTTCCTTTTTATTTAATTTTTAAATCAACAGCAACTGGAAATTAAGTATATTCATATTCTGTAGAACTAGTGGGTACATATTAAACATAAATCTAATATTTATTTTACTCATTAACGTGTTTGCACGCGTCCCTGAATGAAAAACAAATATGGGTTAAGCGGAGTAAAGAGCCATGATTTTCCTCCATCACTCTCTAGAGCGTTGGATGAAGCAGGATAGCTGTAGCTTTAATATTACTAATTAATCTGGGCACCTATTCGGCGATAAGTCGTTAGCTAATGAATGTCAATATCGATGACTAAATTGGCCCTGGAATAGGGTGAATGAACTTATTAACTCTAATCCCGGCAAGTTCTAATACGATTAATATCAAGTGTTTGTTGTGGAGTGTACACAGGTCACTTTACCTTTGTATTTAAGTAAAACAGACTTCACTTTTAGTCTACCAAGAAAATAATTGGGATTCAAATCATAAAACTTAATGCTTGCAATTATTTTTAATTGAGGCACCCCACTAAGCTAAAAACAAAAATATTTAGACTCATAATATTTGGATTTGCCAAGATGAAATATAATTTCAAGAAATTGTAGTTAGTTGTAGGTACTTTTAGTTTCTAGTATTAAGCGAATCATTTGTAAAATGAACCCTAAAATTGTGTAGTACACGAATGAAAATTGCAGACCCATTTATTAGACTCTTGAGTATTACAACTCAAGTGTAACATTCACTTCACAAATTGAATGTTAATAACATTACTGATTCACAAATTCAATGTTAAGCGCGAAATTAACTCCAATTAAATTCTAGTTGTAATTGTAATCAATAACTATTCAGAAATACTGTAAGATTTTTTTTTATACACACTTATTAATTTTTACAACCAAATTGATTAACATCAATTTGCACAGTATGACGCAAGAGTGATGATACACATTTTTTGCCTATTACAATAATGGGCAGTTTTCCAAAAACTCGAACCCAGTTAACGACATGAATAAAACATTTCAGATAGTTAAAAACGTATTTCTTTGGCGAAACTACCATATTTTATTTGGAAGTAAAGCGATTTCAGAAATGGATATTGTTTATTTCGTTATCGAAATTCCGATTTTTTAAAGTGCTGTATTCGGTCTAACTAGTTAAGTAGAACCTACATACTATCGACTTATCTTGATATTTAATTAATACGTGGAGGTTAGTGTCAATTAAAATAGCCGAAATGATTTAGCTCCCTAAGTAATTTACTAATTTCATTACTAAAGTTTTTGGACCATGAACGAACTGTAACACGCGTTATAATTGTTATTTAACAAACCAATTTATTTCTGAGCAATCTCTTTAGACAGTTAACATTCTTCAAGTCTAGGCGGGAACTCAGGCGTGTAAAAATAAATTCTTAGAATATCTAAAATCAATATCTGCCTACACCCCACCGAAACTAGGAGAATACAAAATTCAATAGACACGAACAATGAATGGCATGACGGCCAAATTCGTCTTGAATGCACACGAATGAACTACTGGGAAGTGACGTCACAGTTCACGGAAAATGTACACTGTGGCACGCTTCAAAACTATACTGTGCTATTAATAATGTCTATTTCTCATTATGATTAATACTCCTCATCACGGAAGTACAATTTTAACGGCCAGTTTCATAGGTACCAGATAAAGTTGTAGATAGCTATCTCGCACATTTCTATGGCATTATGTGTCAGATAGCTTTATCTGGGAAACTGGCCATAAGGCTCTCTCATGTCATATTTCTCCAATTCAGCAACGTATGAAAATATAGAACGACCCGGAGGTGACAAACGCCAAAAAAGTTAAAACATTACAAATAATGACGTCATTGAGAAAAGAAACTCGTCGTTTTCAAGAGGCTTAGCTCACAATTGAGGTCCACTCGACACCACCACACTTATCCACAAGAATCTGTTAGCATTGTTTGTTTCAGAAGTGCATTGTAAACGTATTCTCGTTAAAATGTTCAAGCATTATCTAAATAGAATAAATGTGCGGTATCGAAGCAGTAAAAACCTTGTTTACGTTGGTCGAATTGCTTGCCTGCCCAACCATAGGAGCGACTTCCAATATGATGTCAATGTCAACTCATAAAGAAAACATAGGAGGCCGATTTCTCGTAGATACAATACAATTTTAGGTATATACAACATAATATTTTTTAGTTCCTAGTCCGAGTTCAGTATTCGGTACGTTTAGGTCGAATCGACTTCGAATGAAGTTTTAATTAAGAGAATTATCTTACATGGATTTATGTAAAAATTTAATCGGTGAGTACTTACATCCAATTAGCTTAACTACTTCAATAAAGTCCAATTTAAGTTCAATGGGTCTCACTCTCATCAGATTACGTGATTACGTCACAAATGTACCATTAAAGTGGAGTATCTCATAGTTAGCGTAATGCAACATTGAACGCAACATTATGCGTTCTAAGCCGACGGATTACACTGAAAATAGACGACATACACCTTGACCCACATGTTTTACAGTAATATTACTAACAATCGATGTGATGACGTTGAAAAATAAACTGTTACAACTGTCACTGTCCATATTGTTTGAGAAATTGGCAAGCGGCAACAGTGAGCCAGGATCGTCTAGGAAAATATAGGACAATACTTTCTTAAATGCAAAGTTATTCAATATTCTTGCTATCGTCATATGAGCCGGACCACATGCAACGTCATACATAACAGTGTAAGTGAGACCAGTATTCACCGTGTTAAACTTTCACTTAATTGCTGACGAACGAACGCGATACTTCGAAAAAGTAGCTCCGAAATAAAACCGTAGTTGTGTAAAATCATGAAAATGGCCAATATGAATGAGTGGAAAATGCAATGTGGCTGTGAAAACGGGTTTTATTCATGAAAGCGTGCCAAACTGAGTTACGTAACGTTGCAGATCAGATGCGGAGTTTCATTCATGAGATACCCCCTCGGTGGAACTTCCACCCCACCCGCCCGGCAGCTGAGCGGCACGTCCCGGTCACCCACACCCGGGCAAAATACAGCGTTTGTAAACATTATAAGAAATTAGATAACCAAATATACTTATTACGAAAACAAATTTATGTTTACGTAATATCCAACACACGCTCCAAATCTAGACTGTATGAAAGTCAATTTCAAAGAGAACGCGTTGGTCTTTTTAGATTTTAATCAAAATCTCTTTGAGAATGCAACGGCACAAATTGAGTTCATATTTTTAGTTCGCGTTATAAAAACTGCAAGTGTTTAACGTCGCATACGTAACACGGAGACCAGTCCTGTATATTTCCACTGCTAAATATGGATTTCCCCCATAATTACGAGGCTGGGCAGACCGGTTGATGGTCGACCATTATGAAGGTAGGGTCACTGTGCCGGTAACGCGACCACCTCTAGTAACGCGACCACTTGACGGGTTGAGTCTCTTTAATTAAAGATAATAGCTAATTTTCAGGAGAAAACAATAAATAGTAAGCATTTTATTGTAATTGAATACTTATACGATAAGAATGTCATAATTTTGATCATTACCGATTCACCCAAAACAAGAAAATAATGGTATTTAGTTTGCGGAATGATACAGTAGTGAGTCGAACTATCGCGTAGTGCAAAAGAAATAGCGCGTCGGTCGGCAAATAAAGATAAGTTTTATTACTTTATATTAATGTTACATTTGGTCAAAAAGCATAATTACTTCAATTATAGAGCTATGCTTCATATTAAGTTGTAATTTTGCCATTTTTCATCTAAAATTTAATTTTAATCCTGTGGTCGCACTACTGAATTACGTATTTATCTAATACGTTAGATAGCGGCCACGTGGTCGCATTCTAACACTTGAAGCTTTATATTATTTTGCTTATATTGATGAACTTAATGATGTTTTTGTGACTATACAATTTAGAAAGCGGTGTTATACAAGCATAAAGTTGCGTCCCTTCAGTTAACGACCACACGTTTTCTTAGTAAAACTTGGTTTAATTCACTCACTAAAATCGCGGTCGCAAACCAACTCGTCTTTTAAAACTGCGATGTCGGTTTGCGACCGCTCCAATTTTGTATGAACAAAATTGGCCATAAACTGAAAAAACTGGCCAAGTGCGAGTTGGACTTGTGCACGAAGGGTTCAGTACCTAGAACTAGTCAAAATACAAACATTTTTCGGCAAGAAAAAAATAACTTTGTTCTTCATACAAATATATGAATAATAAAGTTATAATTTGAGGTTTTAAAAAAGTGATATATCAAAAAGACTGCTGTAACACGTTGAAAATATTTTTTCTAGAAAGTTTATATAGAGTTCTACTTTTGAGATTTTTTCATATTTTCTAAACTTACGGTTTAAAAGTTAAAGGGGGGGGGGCCTATTTTTCGGCTTTTGGAGCAATTATTTTCAAAAATATTAACAGAATCAAAAAATGATTTTAGTAAACCCCTATTCATTTTAAAATACCTATCCAACGATATGACACGTTAGGGTTGGAATGAAAAAAAAGGCCCCACTTTATGTATAGGGAAGAGGCACCCTTACAAAACATTTTTTCCACTTTTTATTTTCTGCATTTTGTCGCCGTGGTTGAAATACATATTGGTACCGAATTTCATCTCTCTAGCGCTAACAATCTCTGAGATTATTCGCGGACGGACGGACGGACAGATGGGCGGACGGACGGACGGAATGATAGACAGACATGGCGAAACTATAAAAGTTCCAAGTTTACTACGGAACCCTAAAAACCTATAAACACATATTCAGAAATCAGAATCCGACCACAGGTGATTATTTGGTAACCGAACTTAGTGGAAAAGATCTTCTTGGTTTCGAAGTAAAACGAGTAGATATACTATAACTACTATTTGTGTACATGATTATATAACTTTTTTAAATCATGTTTGATTTATTCTGGTTAATAAATATTCAATTAACATAAACATTGATTTAATATGAATATTTTATATAGTGGTCGCTAACTGACTTAGCAGTGGTCGAAAACTGAAAAAAGTGGTCGCAAACTAGCGTTTTGGCCAGTTTTGAACATTTTCGATCATATTTAAAAATATGTTAATGGAATTCGTTATTTTATTACTTATTCCGTAAATTGACAATATTTAGGATTCATCTACATAGACAATATCAATTTCAAGTATAGATAGGATATATTTTCACGCATCCAAAGCTGGCAACTCCACTAAGTGGTCGCCAACGGGCACAGCGACCCTACATGGAAATCTTCATTGCCTGTATCCATTAGCCCCACACGAACTAATAAATGTTATTTTTGCTAAGGACATACAACGAATATGTATTATGTACTCCTAATATAATAAAAAGGAAACCTTTTTTGTTTGTATTTTTGTTTTTACCTGAAAGGCTCCGAAACTACTGGACCGATTTGAAAAAATCTGTTGGGTAGCTAGACTATCTCCGAGTAACATAGGCTATATTTTAACCGGGTATGGTCAGTAGTTCCCCCGGGATGCGGGTGAAACCGGGGGAAAACAGCTATAATATAATTAATAAAAAATACATTCTGTCGTATCCATGTCATACCGATGTCTTTGGGTATCGGTCATAGTGAAAGTTAAAATATACATGGTTCGACTCGGACATGTATTGTATATTGTACGTCAATCGATACTTTAATTTAGTACGATTATGACGTAAATCTATTAGATTTAACCATAAGCACTAAGTAGTAAATATTTATTGATTTTATGTATTGTATTGCCATTGTTTATTAATTTGCTTATTTAAATTATTCGTGTTCCTGCTGAGTGCAATACCAAATAATGTTCTTTTACATTATTTAACTGCCTCGTTGGTCTAGTGGTCGCATAGCGCGACTGCCGTGCCACGGGTCTCGGGTTCGATTCCCGGGTCAGGCCGAAATCGCTTTGTGGGTTTTAGAAACTTTCACAAAGCAGCCTGGAGTTTGGAAGTTGGCGGTGTTACACCCCCGTGCCTGGGAGGGCACGTAAAGCCGTCGTCCTCGATTGTTACTCAGTAGCAGTCGTAGTTATAATTCCACGTCAGAGGCCGTCAGGCGGATTTGAGAAAACTCTGACACTAGGGCTTGTCAGGTGATTAAACCTGCAGCTCACTCGATAAGAAGAAGAAGACGATTATTTTAAATTTCTATTTTCCTGAATAAATAAATTTATACCACATACAGTCGATTGCAAAACTCGGACATAACATGTAACATAAACATTACATAAGGAGCAACATTTTATCTTCCTGACTTCACCACTCAGCGAAGTCAACGGGTCAGTAATTTTATTAAACAAATGATTATATGTAGCATGATCCACGTGTGGTGGTAATTAACACTTTATGGATAAGATATAAAGGTTAACCTATTCATAAAAATATTGTTTAAGTAATTACCTATACAGATAAATTGCATTTAATTGCACACCTTAGCGCAGGTTAATACGAATATCAGACTAAATTTCTATATATTTTCGAATTGAAAATTGCATCTATAGCGAAATTTTAAGGAACCGGTGATTACAAAGCTAAGAAGCAATTAAACCGTTAGTTGTGTATAACTGTACCTGCCTAACTAACTCTATTCAAAGTATAAATAAAAAGTTTGAGATTGACGCCGATTTAAAGCTGGGTACTCACTACAGACAGGCGAGGTGTAATGTAAAGGTCGATTTACATCAAACGAGCGAATGCTCATTCTATCCCCACTACAGCTAATTCTTCTAGTGTAAACAGGCGTAGAGCATTCCTTCGTTGTTCTTAGTGCGTTCGCAAAGATTCTATGGAATATTCTAAGAATGCTCGCTCGTTTGATGTAAACGGCGCAAGAGCGCGCGAACAGTTGCTTAGAGCGTTCTAGCGTGTTCGGACGTGCTCGCGCCATTGAGCGGTCTCATCAAAGCGTTTTTGTGTTCTAGCGATTGTTCTAGCTCTAGCTCTATGTTCGTTTGATGTAAATCGATACCTCTAGCTTTCGTTTACACTAAAAGATTACGAAAGAATGCTCTTGTTCTAGCTCTAGCTCTATGTTCGTTTGATGTAAATCGACCTTAACATGTTACGCGGCGAACATTCATACAGTCAGTACTGTGTTGCGTAGAAACCCGCGACCAACGAAACGAACTGAGTGTCTAGTGTAAGTTTTGCAAGTTTACGTTCTCGATACGTAACTCAGCTCAAATAAAGAGTCGTATGTTACATCACATGAGTTGAACATTACCCTTTTAATTCATTTTGGAGGTTAATAACGTGACCGCGTTTATAATAATTGCGACCAGCTTTATTAAATAGGTAAGCAGTTTTAAAGTATAGTTGTATGTTAATTTACGTATCGAGAACGTGACATGTAAAACTCGGAATAGGCGCTCTGTACTGATTGCACGAAGCTCGCCGTGTAACATGTTGCATTACGTCTCATAACGTCTGTCAGTACCCGGCTTTAGAACAAAAGATGGGCCGTTTGGGGAATACAAAATTATAGAATCTACTTCACTATATGTAGATACAAACATACTTAACAATACGTGCGACTAAAAGATATTAAATCTTATTGCAGTCAATTAATTGGATAGATCGTTCAATACAAAGTAGCCATTTAGTTTTTTAACTAAAAAGTTATGACGTCGGAATAAGGCGAACGTGATGTTCTTTAGTGTCAAATTATTAACTTCTCTTGGAATTAACATTAAATATACTTCAGCGTATTTTTTCCGATTGATCTGTTTTTCGCGGAATTTTAGCGTTCTCTTTTTTATAAATAACATCGAATATGGGAAAAACTATAACACAAGTTTATAGGTATAACTTTAGACGTAAAAACCCTGCTAATACCTAGTTGTGATGTTCTATTTCCTAGATTGCAACACAATGTTGACATCCGAGCAATTTGCATTTGTTTATCAAACCATAGAGAAGTTAGCATTGTCTAGTTTAATTAATTACCTAATCAAATGAAGTACAATTTTTTACTTTATTGTTTCTGTGGGTTTTCATGACTAAGAGGCAATTTAAATAAAAATTATAGCCTCTTCAAAGATGCATGTTTTAATTTAAGCTCAATCGGTTTGATATGTAAATGACTGAATTTATGGTCAAGCCGTTTAAATTCTTTTTTGTGCAAAAAGTTGGTCCGATTTGGTTTTGCATTAAGATCTTTTTTTTATCAAAAATATACTAAATATTGGGACACTTTAGACAAGATTTTTTAATGGAGGGTTGAAAATATGTATATAAGTAATTTTTTGTGTAATGAAAAATATTATGGGGCACATTTTATCACACAAAATGTATGCTAAGTAGGCCCAATATTCATATTATCATAGAGTAAGGCACAGATACTGTCAAGCTTTTGATAAAACACGTCTGAATCATCACATACAATTTCGTAAACAAAGGTCATAGATTATTTATAACATCAGCGTAGAAGTATGATTCATAGATATCAATGGCATAATATTTAGTTGGGTAGTTCTCTTTGGAAGTTTACTATGAACATTTTAATATTGAAGTTTTTTTTTTAATGTTCTTTTTATTTACTATGCTGTAAGGAATATTGTATTTTGGATTTGAATAGATATTGCCATTAGGTAAGTAAATGATTGGCCACTAACTATTATAATTTGATTTCTGAAGCCATATTTTTTTTGTAATGGAATAAAAAGTATAAACCGCTTGAGAGTGAAATAAAAAGTTTGTATATATTATATTTACTTAATGATTTCTTGTTCTTTTCTTATTTATAAATAGAATCTAAGTATACATATAATTTTTTACCACTTCAAGCATTCAACAATTGGGGTTTTTTATAAGCTTTTGATTTTTTTGTAATCGTTTTTGTACAAAATGACTAATTAACATACTTATTTTGTAGAAATAAGTCATATTGTTGTTGAAATGAAGAAAAAAAATTGTTATATTAATGAATTGAACATTGGAATATTGGTACAATTTACCTTATGGACATACTTAGGCTCATTTTCACCGACAATGTAAACATTTGTTGTTCTTACAACACTGTTTTGAAAATTACCTAATAGTAAACAGTTGCTTTCTGATTACTGATGTATTTTGGTGAACTTGAGCCTGAATAAAAACAATTTGAAAATGTTACACCTTCCGTGTACAAGGAAAAAAACAAACACTACTAGTTACTGCAGAAATCAATATTCTGTCTATCTCTGGATTTGCTTACTAGTGATAGAATTTTGACATTAGCCCCATACTAGTAATGTCAAATTCCTATCTCTGGTAAGCAAATCCAGAGTTAGATAGGTTATTGGGAACAGCCGTAAGTTGTTTAGAACCACTCCTAGATGTGTAAAGCATAAGGGTAATTTATTATACCCACATATAACAGCATAATTATAATATCTAACTGGAAATTTGAAGTATTGCCATTAGCAGAACAAAATACAAAATAATGTATTTTAAATTAAATTAATTTTAAAAAGTTCCATTAGTCACTGTGAATTATATGCACACTAATAAGCTATTTATACCCAGTCACAACATTTTTTATTATAAAAGTGACTAATTTCAGATAAGAATATTAGAAATGTTATCAGAACTGGCTAGCTAGACTAGCTACCTACTCCACAAGCCCACATGTGTTCTTGTTAAAGATTACATTATTTCCTGTATTACGTCAATTAATTTACGGTAGTGGGCCAGTGGAACACTGAACTTGGGACGAAAGGAAGCATGAAGTACGTACCTGGGTCGGTTCTGCATGTAGTATTGACCGCCGAAAATGAACGCCATATACACCCCAACGTAGTAAAACGCCACAGTCCAATTTTCGGTCATCCATTTCCGATAGTCGGTATGGATAAATTCATTTTCAAATTCGAAAATGTACGAGTAATTCGGCGTTATATCGTACGCGTATGCCATTACCGGGGACTCCATTTTTCTAACAGCTTATTCTGAACACCGGTCACGAGATGAGGGCGCGCACAGTCCTTAAACTTCTATAACGTTGCACTGATCATCACACGAGACTTTTAACCTAAAATTCAATAACAGGATACCGCTGTATCGTTATATCACAGATGACTAAAAATGTCAATATTCCGAAGGGGCGGCAAGGCGTGCTACCTTTCTGACACTAATTTCGATAATGATCACGGAATGTCCTCGGTTTTACTATTTATTCGCAGTGACGAGGCGTCGGCTCAAGCCCGAACTTCTTTGACTCGTCACAGCGGCAAGAGGAAAAGATGAATGAACTCGTTTCACGCCACGCCGTTTGTGGCTGTCGCCTTCATTTTCTATTTGACAGACGAAACCCACCCGCCCGCTCTGCAGTGTTGCCAGATGCTAGAAGTTAAAATAATATAAATTATGCTCCATTTTTCAATTAAGCTGGAATCTAAAACAGGTCGATTTGTACATACACATACATACATACCATACAATTTTGGCAACGTGTGAAATACTATTTTCGGCCAGTGATTTCACCCATATCCATATACCTATAGCCTTTCTTGATAAATAAACTATGTTACAATAAACTATTAGGCCTGCAGTTTCAAAGATTTATAATATCTGATATTTAGCTATCCCATGAAATTACAATATTGAAATATAACGAAAAGTAAATAATCTACCTATGGTGGTATGGAATTTCTTTTCGACATGCTCGTATGTAATGCACAATTGCAATTTTTTATGGAATTTTATTCCTTACGCTTATCTAAATTACTGAAGTCATTCCTCCCATTAGCTTTTTTGCCATTATCGGTGGGTAAATGAATCGCTCGGTTCCGTGAATCAAAAGAAAATGACAAAAACTTTTCCAAACATTTTAATTCGTATGTTTCAGAAACAACAAAATGCATAAGTTTTACACGAATTGGCAACACTAAGTTACGATGCGTTCATACAGTGCAGAAGCATCTAAAAATAATAATTTTGATTAACAGATTTGTAATCATTAATATGTTCAATCAACAATGTATTAATAGTATGAATAAAACAAATGGGAATTCAAATAAATGTTATTACATACATAGTTCACATAACAATAATTCTATGAAGAATATGATTTTATATTTTCACTAAGAAGAATTTGTTATTTACTGGCAATACTGTTCATCCAATGGTTCATCCCGCGTGCTTTCGAATATTTGTGTGGACTTGTCAGTGTTTAACAAATTAAATTTAAAATACTTTAACTCTATAATGGATAGAATACGATAACGTATTGAGTCATGTCACTAACATTGTAATAAATAATGACTTGTAGGTTCAAAGCTACCTACCTCAATAGACAATCTACCTACAATAACGTATACTCAATAGCAGTAAACAAGGTATGTATACCATATAAAATAAGGTACAAAATTTGCTTGAATACTTAAATATAATTATTCAACAGCGGAAGTACTCCTATTTTTCAGCAAACAATAGAATATTTTATTGTATTTACCTAACCATTGTTTGAAAGGTTAAATAATTCTTAAATTCTGGCCCCTTAACAATTTATTAAGGAGCGAGCACTGAGATAGCATGTGCTGATATAATGACTTTACGAATTCCAAAAAAGTAAGTTTTTATCTTATTGTAAGTATAATTTGTATGAACACGTGGTTGGTGACAATAGAAACAAAAAAGCTGGCATAATAAGTGCCTAGTGCTTTTTTCAGATTCTATTATATGCACAACATTTTTTTTACTTTTTATGGTAAAAAATTTGATTACGTATTTAAAATTTCGATCCACAGTTAGCGTTAATTACAAACTATAGTTAAGAAATTAATTAAGAAATTAACAAAACACAATAGTACATTTCGAGCATACATAATGATTTAACATTTGAAATAATTAACCTGCTGAATAATTTAAGAGGAGCTACATTGTGAATATTTAAACAATTGAAAAACATTACTAACGACCAACTTGCCAAACACGAGCATGTTGACAAATCTTCTAAAAAGTTCTCGAAAGATCGGCAATTTAGTATTATAGGCATTGTTTTGGTCTAAATTTACATCAGTTGCATTAAAGAAAGTGTACATATAGAAGGCGGGATCCTTCCCGACGTTTAGAACTTTGTGGAACATTCCAGAGTTGATGTGAATGCGATGGCCCATAGTCAGCTTGAAGGACTGTCCTATTTGCTTTGTGGTCACCTCTGGCTCGAACACCACTTGACCTTCTAGGACGGTTAATGTGACATTTTGGAGCTCCAGTGGAATGTACTTTTCTTGGTCGTAACCTGTAAATGTGAAGTACGTAGGTATAAATGGTAACTATGCACTCATTTTACAAATACCTACTTATTTAGAAAGAACGACAGTCATTTGAAAAATTTTCATTGGAGGTCTTTGCACCTACTTAAGGCCCGGGTTCCACTAAAGCGGAGGGTAGAGGAGACAACAGGAGATATGTTTGAATTACGCTTTCGATATTTCCAGATATCTTCTCCGCTTAGCTTTGATGGAAATGAATCAAGCGGAGAGGAGATGTCCCATTTTCTATAGAATTTTGTGCGACGAGTGAGCAAACGGCACGGTAGAGCGGAGGAGTCTAGTCGAGCGGTCGGGCGGCGTACCACAGGGCGTACGCGCTCGCGCACCCCGCACCCCGTTGCCTCCGATCTCTCACAGCTCACATCTGTGCTACACAAAGCTCACATCTACTCTCCACTTTGGTGGAAATAACCTGCCAACTTCGCAGCACATCTCTTCTCGTCTCCTCTTTGGTGGAAACCTGGCCTAAGACTTATTAATATTAATACCTGATTAATACAACCAGTACACACCTACCGATTGATTTAGGTGCAATAGGTGTATGTGTGGCGACGAAAATAGTTTGGACAAAGAGAGGTCAGTATATTTTTAAAAAACATTACGCAGTACCTATAAATATATAGGCAAGGTCTTTATTTACAAATTATTTTTAGCTACCTGTAATTTTGGATGCACATATTTTAATTTAATTATTTCACACACACCACATCACCGTCAGTTTATTTGGCTATTTCGGTAGTCTAGTTTCATGCGTTTTACTTTATTTAATAAATATTTAGACACTAAAATTTCAATTCTCACCAACCTGGAAAATCAGCAAAGAATATAACATCGCTGTGGTCACTCCAAGAATGGACTTCGCTCCTTATTTCGTCCAAATCCTTTCTCCAATGAACAGCCTCATCTAACAACGGCATCAGGTAAGGAATTTCGGAAAATGGCGACCAGGATGCCTTTAGCAAATCCACTTTGGGGTCAAACATTCTTTGGACGAATCTGCCGTTCATTGAGCACCAGATATCTACGTAGATGGATATGTTGTTGGATAAAGCCTTAGATGGACTATGCAATTTAGTTGCCTTCATTCTTTCTATATTGTTCTTAAGACAGTGGGCGTATTGAAGCAACATGTCACCGTGTTTAGACCAGCGGTCATTGAGGGTGAACATCTCAGGGTCGATGTATATTTCCTCCTGTCTCTCGTTGTCCACAACTTTGACAATGACGGAGCTGAAGTCCCACGTGTGGACCATCATGTCCCAGGAGTATCCGTAAAGGCCATTGGTCCAGTTGTTGTAGCCCTGGAAGGGTAGTCAGTTTTATTTTTTGCTTTTAATACCTGAGGGTGTGTGTGGTTTCCTATTAATTAAACATGACCAACTTCTAAAAAACCTCGTTTTGCATAACGTACACGTAGGGGTAGTTTTGCAAAACGAGCTTTTTAAATACACGCGAGGGGCGATTCTAGGTCAAATATTCTCAAAAGGTTCTAGATTTTTCAGCGCTTAACGCCCACGTTTGCCACCCACGGATTTAATACGACTTGCAGCTGAATGAAAATGTTAATGGTCTAACCTAGCGCTTGTTAAGACCACGTTATGTAATAAGATGGTTGAAATATAACCAACCTGACAATAAGCGAGTCAAAGTTAAGTAAGTACTACCTAATAATGACTTATCATAAGTATAAATAATATGGCCAACTTAGAATTGTAAAGTAAGTACTTTAAATATGTATTCAAACATATTAATCAACTTACCTTTGTTATAAAATGTGAATACGGTAGAAACGCCTGAATGAAAACGTATAATATAATTAGGTACATTGTAACTTTTCTACTGTTGTTATTATTTTCAACAATATTACTATCGGTCTTTTCAGATTCATTTATAAGTTTTTGTTCATCCATTTTAGTACTTTTGTCTTTATTTTGATCAAATACGTTATCAATGTGTCCTTTTTCGTTACAATCGTTAGTTTTATCATCAAGATCATTTATGTCTGCATTTTTAAAAATTTCTTTGCCTTCAGATAAATCTTCTTTTTCATCGACTTTCATGATTTCATCTTCTTCCTTGACTTTGCTATCAGAATTGTTAATTTTGCATTCGCAAACAGAGTTCTGTCTGTACTGACGAATTTTGTTGCAAAAACTACGCTGGAATTTATTGTAATAGTCGCAACAGTAAGCTGCGAGTGTTTTGGGCCAGTCAAATGGATAGAATAACGGCATTGTAGCCAAGCAGACCCAAGGGAACATTCCTGAAAAAAGTGAATTAATAAGACAGGAAAGAAATTCAAGCAACCATCGATGTTTCTATAAATATACTTATATACTTGAAAATTAAAGAAAAATACGTTTTCTGTGACCCATTATAAGATCCTGATACCCATGATGACCTGTAGTAACGTAGCATAACATAGAAGGTATAATTTCTTCATAAAACCACCCATATTCACCAACTTCTTTAAACCAAGCAACCAACCTATCCGAAACAGGCGACTGTTCATGAGATGGAACAGGGCACAGAACACCATGGCCACGTGCCTGGTGATAGACCACATCATCCACAAAGCCACCGTCAGATCGAATAGGAAGACGAACCAGTGCACCACCAGGTAATCCGTCTGCCGAACTGTTAAGAAGTACCTGTGAATCATTTGTTTGGTTAGTAGTAAGAGTACAAAGGTCCGATTAATTTTTTTTTAATGAGATGCAAATTCTGGTAATGATGAATTGTAAGTAGGTACATATTTGATTAATGGTTAATTACTGAACACGCGTTCAATGTGTGAGAGTATTTTTTGGGTTTAGTGGCTTTTGGACACTTCTGTATGTAGTAGGGTAAAATGGGAAACCAAATAATCTATTTGTTCGCCAACTTTATTATCTTCTTTGCGAGCAATATTGGTAGCTTAAAAGATTTATAAGCTCATACTTCCCAAATCAATGTAGCTAATGTATGCTAGCTAGATAGAAAAGGAATCATTAATATCCGACACTCACTTAAAAGGGTCAAACACCCAATGTTCGCTAAGATTCTGGACTGAATACCCAGTAAGCCACTCAGCAGTTCCTTTCTTCATCCCAGCCATGAAATACAATATAAAGAACTGGTATTTCAGTATAAAATAGTTCCAATATGGAACTGTAGACTTTCGCTTCCTTGGTTCAAGGTAAGCGTCCAACGACCTGAAATAGTACAAAAGTATATTCATGTAGGTAAGTTAAGTACAATTAAATACAGGAAGTTCATTGACGCTAGACTAGTCTCAATTATATGTTTTTAATTCTACTATCACTACACGAAATTGATTAGCATTAGTTTTGGTCACAACTATACATTTCGTTACTGACTCATAGTAAGCCTTAACGTCCCCTCCATAAAGAACTGCTAAGCTTTCAAGAAACTAGATTAGGACTGCGAAACGTGACTATTGGACCGATTTGAAAATTTCTTTCAGTCTTTGATAGCCATTCAGTCATTTAACAATAAAAAAAGAGGTTCCCTTGGAACGCGGGTAAAACCGCTGACAGTAGCTAGTCGGATTATACCGATGACTGAAAGAACAACCCATGTCACAAGTAACAGCTCTGAAAGTCTAGAAAAAGACCAGTACCTTGGTCTAACCTAACCTCTACTAAGGTATAACTCTTACCAATAACAATCAGCGTCGGTGCAGCTGAGCAGCAAAGCAACCAGCCCGAACAGGTAGCTGTGGTTGTTCCAAACGCTCTTCTCTATGAGGAATAGGTACCAGTAGCAGATCGTGAACATAGGCGCGGCGATGCGGAACTTGTAGCCAAGCATTATGCATAGCGCTCCTAGAAGAAGAGGGTTTATTGAGCAAGAGTCAAGTCAGAAATTTTAGTCAAGTGTAGAAATAGGGATGACGACAGGGTAAAAAATAAGCAAATCCATTTAGTCCGTAATTTAGATTATTATAAAATATTGGACCCTTATTTTTTGTTTTTAAAATACTATGAATAATAACAAAGAAAATGAGTATTAAAGTTCAGGGTTCTGACGTCACGCCTATGCAAAAATCGTACATAGGCGTGATGTCACGCGCAATTTCAACGGTCTATAACTTCGTAATTATTTGTTTAGATGAAAAACGAAAAAATACGTATGCAATATTTTTTTACAATCTAAAAGACGGACTAATTAGATTTTTTTAATCGTCATGCCTATTGAAGTATTTGCTATGTTATTTTCTTCGATAGCGTCGCACGGGTCTTTAAATCTAACGTACGTAGTGTTTTAAGGGAAGAGTCCTTTTCATTACGATATTCATGTGTTTCATGTAGTAAACATTATCTCCGCTTTCGGCAGCTTTATTGGCTCAAGATGTTAAGTAGGTACAATTTTCTGGTAGAATTTCTGTCCAACAGATTTAAATCAGTACTTACCTTTTTCTTACTTTTGACTTTCTCCATCGAATGGTTGCAACTTACCAATCCACAAGGCAGCATACACCAGTGCCATGTAAGGCATGCCAACAGACGTCAGCCCCGGGAACAGCGGGAAGTGGCAGGTGTAGGGGTCTCCCCAGCGCTTATCCATGGTAGCACCGCCTCGTTCGTCAGGGATATCAAACAGCATTGCTAGACCTGTGATGGTAAAAAGACACCACGGATTATGAGGTGATAAGGACTGAACTTAAGGTAGCTTAATGTAACTTTAACTTTATTTTTGATCCCCTGAATGTTAACTACATTATTTTATTTTGGTTGAGCAATTTCTGGAATATTTTATAAGGCTTTTCCACCAATACACTGCTTTGTCGCCTTTTTGGGTAGCATCTCAAGGCATCAAATTCTTGACAAATCAGACAGAAGGCGTAGGAACTTCTATTTGCTTACTCATACGTATTTTTTAGGGCACTTACCGAACAGAATCCTCGTGACAACCAAACTGGAGGAATCTTTGGGGGCGTACATGTAATCCACCAGTTTACTCATACTTGCTTCCTTTATTTTGAATCCAAACTGTTCATAGAACTTCTCGTCTACTTTCTGGTACAGGGCATGCATCTTTTCCTTCGCTTTCATGATTCTGTAAAGTGTGTAAGTAGATATTTATTTAGGTAACTACCTACGACTTATTTGTGTGGGTAGAAACAAACCTGGAATATGTACCACCTATCTTCTTCTTCTTATCAAGTGAGCTGCAGGTTTAATCACCTGACAAGCCCTAGTGTCAGAATTTTCTCAAATCCGCCTGGCGGCCTCTGACGTGGAATTATAACTACCACTGCTACTGAGTAACAATCGAGGACGCCGCCTATACGTGCCCTCCCAGGCACGGGGGTGTAACACCGCCAACTTCCAAACTCCAGGCTGCTTTGTGAAAGCTTCTAAAACCCACAAAGCGATTTCGGCCTGACCCGGGAATGGAACCCGAGACCCGTGGCACGGCAGTCGCGCTATGCGACCACTAGACCAACGAGGCAGTTTCCTATCAGAAACTCGTTATGGTCACGACTTCTAGGCTATCCCTGTAATAAGTATCCAGGAGCTCCCAACTCGATAAAAAAAATATAAGTAGATACGTAGGTACCTTATCTACTTATAGATCTCTAATTAGAGATGAAGCAAAACTCCTACAAACTGCGTCATCATGCGTATTGACAATAATATTGACCCAGTATGTTTTTGTGACAAAAACACCACATTACATGAATGTTTACTTTTGCACCTAATAATGCTAAACTCTTGAATTAATTTAGACATAAATGGCCACGTTTTATGTTTTTCCGTATAAGTGTTCTCGTGGTTTCTATATAACTATGGAAATCTACCTTTTATATGTAATTACACACATAGGTAGATTGCATATTATAATTACTTCAATTACAAAAAATGGTGCCTTTGGAAAAGTCACCAACAAACCAGTCTATGCTCTGATAATATATATACTTTATTTCATGTCATATTTATATCTTAGCATTCAAATCAAAAATTAATTCTAATAGCAATGTTGCTGAAAAGTTTGTTCATCGCGCTTCTTTCCGGCCATAACACTAGGCAGCGGTGTAGGTGGACGTTTTTGAGGGTGCTTTCGTAGAGTAAAAATTGTTGACGTTAAAAAGCACATATTTACAGCCCAATTTCAGTATGCCAAATTACTAGAATAAATACGTAATAAGTCGCATTACTAATGACAATTTAAAGGGCGATTTGTATGTTGCAAAAACCGTTTGACGTTTGTTTTATTAAAATCTACATTTATCTCATTAACACCGGGTACCAAATTATAAATTAGCATGAAAGACGTAAAAGCAGTTGGATTTTATATTACGTATTTTAGACAATGACTAATTATACATAGGTAACCTACGAAGCGCAATTAATTTTAAATGGAACTTAAAATCTTCTAGAAACGTTAAAACCTGTTTAATACTTACCAGTTTCTAAATATTTGTTAGAGTATAACGTAGAAAAGCTCTCCCACTGAATTCACAGAACCGACTGAAAGAACCTTCATAGGATAGAAGCTGAGCTCTAATATTCTGCACACATATTTCAGTTATTTAATATGAATTATGTCAAATTAATTATGGGCAGAAATTAGTCAAATGGTGTGTGAACGTGTGTTCAGTGTTGGCTTCAATTATGTTAATTGTAGTTAAGGATTAGGAAATTTCATTATACGTAAACATCTTTTCAACAAGTAAGGAGAGAATATGTTAATACCTATGACATTAAACATATCAAGGGATTTCCTACTCCTCATTTTTTTTTTACATTTCATTTTGAAAAGCTAAACGTAACTTGACTACATTAGTGGGTGGGATCTACATGATTACTTTCCTACAAACTGCCTCGTTGGTCTAGTGGTCGCATAGCGCGACTGCCGTGCCACGGGTCTCGGGTTCGATTCCCGGGTCAGGCTGAAATCGCTTTGTGGGTTTAAGAAACTTTCACAAAGCAGCCTGGAGTTTGGAAGTTGGCGGTGTTACACCCCCGTGCCTGGGAGGGCACGTAAAGCCGGCGTCCTCGAATGCTACTCAGTAGCAGTCGTAGATATAAATCCACGTCAGAGGCCGTCAGGCGGATTTGAGAAAACTCTGACAATAGGGCTTGTTAGGTGATTAAACCTGCAGCTCACTCGATAAGAAGAAGAAGACTTTCCTACAGTCTTCTTCTTTCTAGCGTTAGTCCGTCTCGTGAAGGGCTTCGTTTCCCGTATCCTCTTCTTCTACTTCACTCTGTCCTAGACATCTTCTTCAAGTTCGCAACTTTCCATAACTTTCCTTACGTACCTAATAACTTTCCTACAGTAAGTATATTCGTTAATATTTCGTTCGAGACCCCAAAAGGTCTCCATTATTGGTGTGCATCAAACCTTAGTTAGATATTTTTCCAGTCACACAAGGATTTCCTACGCAAATAGGTTTGTTGGACATGTACACTGTACATGGCAGAATTTTCCTTCACTACGGCATGGATCGCCAATCCCTCGCTATTAGTCTATCGGCCCCGATGAAACATTTATAGATCAGTCTTTCCCAACTTGGTCCTAGCCTATTGTCTAAAATGTGAATTTTATTCCCAGTTGCCACCAGGTGGCAAATTATGTGACTCGGTAATATATCGTTTATCGTTTTCCGACTTTTCGTACGAATTGTTTTAATGCCATATTATGTACCTATTGGCAAATATCTATCATCTTTAAAAAGGCGAATCTAAAAGTCGTATAAATTGCATCATTAATGCTATTTATTTTACATTTAAAAATCTGCATATCCAACTTAACATTTATCGGGATTTGTCGGTTTTTTTACGTAAGTATGTACTTATATCGAAAGTCAGTAAAACCCAACACACATTTGCTGAAATATTTATTTCTCCATTACAATATTCGTTACATGATTCGGTTCCTAATAGACATATATTATTGTCAATCATAATTCATATCATATCTTCCACAATTCCAACAAACTAATATCTAAAGGACTAATTCGTCAACATTTATCTAAATATACATTTAATATTGTTTACTATCAAAAGAGCATACATAATATGAAATGTCGAGTATTTTTGGGCGAAGTTCAGTAATTGACGCGAGAATATAAGCGTTGTTTGGAAACTAATTGATTGAGGCATAACTATGTACTTATTAGACAACATTCGAGAAAATTCTAAATACTCGTAAGTATATGAGTTCGATTGACGTCAATGTTACGTCTCAAAATGTTTTAATCGATTAACAAGCGGACATTATGATTTACGCGAAATAGGATACAAGCAACATAGTTTGGCATACTAAAATATCTTTAATTTCATAGTTCATTATAAGACTGCTTATTTCCAAAAAATAACGACTGAATCTAATTAAAAAATATGCATATGTTGAATCACGTGAAGATAATAAATAACTCAGGCTAGTCAGTAAAAAGTAAAATAAAAAAGGCAAAATTAAAATAAAATATTTATTCAAAATAAAATCAAATTAATAACAAAGGAACATTAAATTAAATACTAAATATATTTTTAAATAATTTTGTGAAACTTAAACGACTTGATGAGAATTTTAGATGTTACTTTACACTATTTGGTTAAACAATGAAACAATTACAGCTTATTGCTAATAACACGTTTTTACAATGTGTCTCATAATTAAATATACAAGAATAGTCTCTTCAGATGGACAGAGTTGTGATATTTAGGTACCAATACGTTCAATATTTTAACAATAATAAGCATAAAATAAGGAAAATTAAAGATTCTTTGTGTCTACAATAATAATGTAAAGATTTTTGCAGTAAACTAGAAACAAAATAATGAAATTCTGAAGAGACATTAAACTTATTCGATTACGTAGGAACTTCTACACATACCAAGAACATCTCGTTTTTAATTTCGTTTATTTAAAATTAATCTCATCACTGTAAGTTACATCACAGTTCGAACTAAATCATATAATTACAATAACACATTTTATTTTAAGGCTGAATTGCACCATTGTTCACTAAAAATAAATTTACCGCTAAATATGTCTCAAAGGTAACGTACAGACAACAGCAGGTCAACGTATACGAATCTGTCAAATTTTACCAATCAAACGTTAACCTACCCCCATTGCGATAAGGTTGAAAATCGATTGCAGAAATTTGACAGATTGTGGTAACTTGATGTGCTGTTGTCTGTACAATTTTATCATATTTAGTGTAACGTAATTAAGCGAGTAATGGTACAATTGCCTTAAATATACATTAAAACATTTAGGTAAATACCATACATATTTAACTGCTCAAATGTTAAGTGTATTATTTATAAGAAGCATTATTATTTGTTAACTTTTCCATAAATGCTGTTATTCTTTAACCAGTGCTGAATAATATTTAAAACAACAAAGAGTTCGAATTAATAAAAGTTAATCTTCCATTGTTAGAGTGGATAGTTTAATTAAATCCTGTTGCTTAGACCGTTTGGTTAACTTATAAGCTTCGTACAACAATAATAATATACATTTCACATAGAATACTGACTACACGGCGTACAATCTAAAACAATAACATTAAAAACATATATAAATATAATTTAACCAACAATGTATCCAGTTCATATGACACGAGAGATCACTATCCGTTCACAATCATAATTTTATAAAGACATCATTTTTTTACAATAAAAAAATAAATGTTAAACAATATGGTATTCAATTCAAGGCCGGTAAACAACAAACTAAATATAATTACCACTAAATATATTTAGCGGTAACATGTTTTTTGAGTAAACATTATTTTTTTGTCGATATTTTTAGACGTCATAAAGTTTTTTCCTCATGTAAATAATAGCTTTGATGCGAATCTATGCGTAACCAAAATAATATTTGGTATTAGATATGTAAGTAATAATTAATGAAAATTCTCTCTAAAACGTAATAACGACCAAAAAGTCTAAAAAACGGAATGTGATTACACATAAAACGATTATATCAAACAGTATAATAATATGGTATCTTAAAATAAAATTAAGATCTTAGAATAGTATTCGACAATGTAGAAAATTTACGTCTGAATTACGTAAGTCTTACCAATAACATTGTTTTATGTTCTCGGCTTTTCTGCTTATAGGCTACCAGATGTTATACATTATAAGATATTTATAAAAGTGCGCTTTAAATATTAAAATGTTCGTAGTTTCCTTTGGAATGCATTTTATTATTTTTTGCAACTTTTTAGATAAAAAGCAATCCGGTAGCCAAAATAAAGTAAACTAATTACAATGCAGCTTCAAGTATTATTGTCGCTCCGTTCGTGATTAACTAAATAAATAATTTAACATACTTATAAAACGCCATATTTAACGACTATACATTGATGGAACTTGATGATAGTAACATTGATTTTTCAACCTTAGGCAGCTGTTTATAAGATCTAGTTTGGTTAACGTCGGTATATCGAAGCGTCTATACAGCTCTAAGGCCCTAATGATCTACCAACGCAATTTATATTTGACATTACGATATTTTGACGACGTCAAAACCTCGAAACTTTATTTAAAAATATTAGATGATATCTCTGAAGGAAATTAAATACTGTTTTTTTTTCTGAATTTAAACATACAGTCGTCATTCACTGAGACGCGAATACATAGTGATATTAATTACATCTTCATCACAAAGTTGTGCCGATTTTAAACTGCTTTACACAATATGCCTTCCATTGTTGACCATTGTGTAAACGAGCAGGACCAGGTGCGTACAGTAGCATCAATAAATGATCGCCACGTCAAATCCTGAATGCTGAGTACGAATTTACAAGATGTCGATATGTAAATAGAACATTACTAAATTAAATTGCAAGTTGTCCGTTAGGGTGATTAAGATTATTATTGAGTGTTGCCATTACTCACTTAAAAGCAAAATGGTGCTGTACATTGCGGTCGAACCGACTTGTCCGAATGGGTCTTCGAAAGTTCAGCCGAGTTTTAACCCTGGATGTCAAGCTATGATAGTTCTATTTAATTTAGTGAAGTGCCAACTTACATATCGATATAAACTTGTGGTTCGTACCCGGCGCGTTGAAGTGTTCAATGATCGTAGATGACACCGCCAGGTCCCGGGAGCGTGGACTTGCCGGAGAGGTAGGTGTCGACTGCTCTGGCCGCCTGTCTGCCTTCCGATATCGCCCATACTACGAGCGATTGGCCGCGGCGACAGTCTGTGAAAGATTGGGAAATATTTATTTATTTTACTGACTGAACGCAGTATAAAGACCTAATTTAATTGACAAAAACCCTAGCTTAAAAACACACAAACATCTCTCAACCTAAACGCATATACCTGCTCCGTTCCGTCGTGGGTAAAAAGAGATTTTTTACATTAGTTTCTGCAAATCTATACTAATATTATAAAGCTGAAGAGTTTGTTTTGTTGAACGCGCTAATCTCAGGAACTACTGAATCCGATTTGAAAAATTCTTTCAGTGGCTACTTTTTATCTGGGTGCGCGAAGTAGTTCCCATGGGGGGTTAAACAAGGGCAGAAGCTAGTAGATGATAAAAAATTATAGTTTATTACGTACCTCCAGCAGCGAAGACATTGTTAACGGGCGTCTTGTAAATGTTCGATTTTTCAGTCTCCACATTGCTGCGAGCGTCCAAGGGGAGATCTGCAAAAAAAAACGTTACATTAATAATCTAAATATAAATACAGTGCGCCGGAGAGCACGTCAATGTCGAACCTGCACGTGATCTCTCTAGCACCCTATCTCGGATTCCGTCCGACTTATGCACTATAATATTATGTCCAGCGTAGCAGGTCTCCTCAGACGGAAAAGCCGCCTTGATTGACAATCGGTCTTGACGCCATGTCACATAATTTGAAAGTTCTAGACACAGGAAATAAATACTACTACATATATTATGTACTGACCGAGCTGATTAGCGACATATCTCTCAGGCCCCAAGAAGCCCATGGCCAGCAGCACGAGGTCGGCCTTGTACACCTTGTTGGTGCCGGGCAGCTCCTTCATCTCCCAGCGGCCGCCGGCTCCGCGCGTCCACTCCACCTCTACTGCTGATACGCCGCATACGTTACCTTCACCTGGGGGGAGAGGGGGGATAAAGGTTATAGCTATGGTTAGTCACACTATTATAAGGGTGGATTGCAACATGTTACTATAACAAAAATATAAGCAGTCGTGAAATTGCAACCCATTGGTCAAATCGGGGATTATGGCCCATGTTCACCGAAAACATAAACGTCAGTTTTCTTGAAATAACTGTTTACTATTTTTCACGTTTAATTTTAATAGTAAACAGTTGTTCTAAGAAATACGGATGGTGGAAATGCTGTTACCCACTCTAAAAGTAGACACCATGTAACATAATCATATGTAGCCTACTCACTACATTACACTTATTATTTATTACGCACACAAAAACACACTTACATAAAATTCATATTTACAAAATAATTTACCTATATACAATATTACTATTACACTATATATCTATACTAATATTACACTAAAAACTATTTACAATAAATATATACAACATATTAAATCTATCCTACCAAACTAAATTACTAAACGACATTTCAATATCGTGCATTGGAAACAAACGGCGCGGCTACCTGCCGGACAGGTTTTCGATACACGTCACGGGTCGTATGCGCATGCAGCGCCGCTGACCACCTCACGCCAGTCGATTTCTCGTCTTCGGCCGCGAAGCCCGTGTCGCTTGCTTGTCGTTCGCTATTATTCTACCACCGCCGTATCTACTTGCTATCTATAACTTTTCCGTACCTGTACTTGTTTTCTACTCCTTCTATTTTCTGTAACTTTCTGTGGACTATCTACTGGTGTGTGAACTGTTTACTGCCACTGTGTACCTATCGCTTGTGCTTTCGCAATTATACGTGCTGAATTACTGGACTCAGGACTTTATTTTCGACCACCTCAGCACCGAGACACCTTGCTACCAGGTATTACCACACACCATCACTACAACTGGTGACCCCTACAAGGACAGTAACCAAGGTACTCCAAAATGAGTGATAGCAGTGATTCTGGTAAAACCGCCAACTCGCGTAGCGACGTGAACGTGACACGGCGAACAAAGCCGGTGCGCGTTTCCACTGACCGCGGTGACAGCGAGACACGGACGGTGAAAATTAAAGTTCCTCCTTTTTCACCTGAGGATCCAGAACTGTGGTTCGCATTGTTGGAAGGCCAGTTCTTCAGTCAGAACATCACTGATGACGTCATCAAATTTAATAACGTCACCAACAATTTAGACGTGCAGTACGCGAAGGCTGTGAAGGATATTATAATCAATCCTCCAGCGAAGGGCAGGTACGACCGCATAAAGTGTGAGCTCATAAAGCGCCTTTCCGCGTCACACGAGAAGAAGGTCAGGCAACTTCTCACACACGAAGAACTTGGCGACAGGAAGCCGTCGCAGTTCTTGCGACACCTCCAAGACTTGGCTGGACCTTCTGTGCCTGACGACTTCCTCCGGTCAATATGGTGCAATCGCCTCCCGCACAATATTCAGACGGTACTGGCATCGCAGCCGTCTCACTCCTTAGAGCAGCTGGCAGACCTGGCTGACCGCATCCAGGAGCTCGCATCGCCCTGCAACGTCGCTTCTGCATCTTCTGGTAGAGCACATGCAGGTCAGTCAGACGAGATCGCAGAATTGAAGAAGATGGTGCAGCACTTGACCCTGAAACTTGAGGAGCACACCCGCACCGCCTCCTGCTACTCGACTGAGCGCTCCAGACCACGCGATCGTCGCCGTTCATCATCGCGACAGCGCAGCCGATCCAGTTCCAGCTACCGGAAGTACCCAGTATGCTGGTACCATAGCAAATTTGGCTCGCAGGCTCACAAGTGCTTGAAACCCTGCGACTTCCACAAGGCGGGAAACGCGTCGGGCAGTCGCTAGTGGCGACAAATGACTGTCCACAATACAAGGGTCGCCTCTTCATCACCGACCGCAATACGAATACCCAGTTCCTGGTGGACACTGGCAGTGACCTTTGCGTCTACCCTCGTTCTGCGCTTCGGGATCGTCGAGCCAAGACCAACTTCGAGCTCACTGCGGCTAACGGGTCAACAATCGACACATACGGCTTTATTGAGCTTAATTTAAACCTAGGCTTAAGGCGCAATTTTGTTTGGCGCTTTATAGTGGCTGATGTTACAAAGCCAATAATAGGCGTAGATTTCCTAAGTTACTACAATTTAGTTGTCGATTGTAGGAATCAACGCTTGTTAGATAGCACTACAACCTTGTCTTCTGTTGCTTGTTTAGCTAAAACTAATGTGTTTTCAGTCAAGGTAGCGACAGGCGACACGCGTTTCCACGCTATTTTAAGTAAGTACCCGGAAATTACACGTCCCGCAGGTACACCGGTGTTTCCAAAGCACAACACGGTACACCACATCAGGACTACTCCTGGACCTCCAATTTCTTGTACCCCCCGCAGACTGGCACCGGACAAACTCAAAATAGCAAGACAGGAGTTCGAGCTTATGCTCAGCAACGGCACAGCGCGTCCTTCTGAGAGCCCCTGGTCTTCTCCCTTACACCTTGCGCCTAAGAAGGATAACAGCTGGCGACCTTGTGGCGATTATCGGATGCTTAATGCACGGACTATCCCAGACCGTTATCCTATTAGGCACATCCATGACTTTTCCCACTCCATATCAGGTTGTACTATTTTCTCCACCATCGATTTGACGAAGGCCTACAACCTGATACCAGTTTTTGAGGCTGATATTCCGAAAACTGCCATCACTACTCCCTTTGGCCTGTACGAATTCCCTTTTATGACCTTCGGTTTAAGGAATGCTGGTCAAACATTCCAAAGGTTTGTTGACGAGATGACGAGAGGTCTCGACTTCTGTTTCTGTTACTTAGATGATTTTTTAGTCTTTTCTAAGGACGAAGCAGAACACGAAGCTCACCTTCACCAGCTTTTCAGTCGCATGAAGGAATACAGCGTCCTCGTCAACACTTCTAAGTGCGTCTTCGGTGCCTCAGAGGTAACATTTTTAGGTTACCGAATCTCGGCATCCGGCACCAAACCTTTGGAATCTAAAGTCCAGGCCATTACAGAATTCCCGGTTCCTAAAACAGTTAGGGAACTTAGGCGATTTTTAGGGATGCTCAACTTTTATAGGCGATTTTTACCTAATTCTGCACTGATTCAAGCCCCATTAAACGCCTTACTTACAGGCAATGTCAAAGCTTCGCAACCAGTTGACATTTCGGGAGCCGCCTTACAGGCTTTTAACGAGTGCAAGAATAGTCTTGCCAACGCTGCATTACTGGCACACCCAGATTGTCAGGCTGACCTCGCTCTAGTAACAGACGCGTCCGACCTGGCAATGGGTGCAGTTTTGCAGCAATACAAAAATGACGTGTGGGAACCTCTCGCATTCTTCTCGCGGAAGTTGAGCCCCACTCAGCAGAAGTACTCGCCATATGACCGCGAACTCCTAGCCATATACGAAAGCATAAAACACTTTCGTCATATGCTAGAGGCGAGACATTTTGTGGTGTTTACTGATCACAAGCCGCTCAGTTTTGCTTTCAGTGAACGGAAAGCCAACTGTTCGCCTCGACAGTATCGTCACCTCGACTTCATCTCGCAGTTCACGACCGATATACGACATATTTCGGGCAAAGATAACGTCGTTGCTGATCCATTGTCGCGCATCGAGGAACTGCATGAACTGCAGATGCCAGTCGACTTAGACGTGCTGGCCACAGCTCAAGCTTCTGATACAGAGTTGGCTCAACTTCTGGGAGGAGATTCTTCACTCCGCCTAAAAAAGTTGAGAGTCCCTAACTCTCGCACAGAGCTTTATTGTGACGTCAGCACTCCTACACCTAGACCATTTGTCACTAAAGACTTGAGGCGACAAATCTTCGACAGTCTTCACAGCCTTAGCCACCCAGGTGCTAATACAACAGCCAAGCTTGTTGCCGAGCGATTTGTTTGGCCTGGAGTGCGCAAAGACTGTCGAGAGTGGTCTCGTCAATGTTTGGCATGTCAACGCGCAAAGGTACATCGCCACGTGTCTTCTCCGCTGGGCACGTTCGATATACCTCGCGCTCGTTTTGCTTTCATTCACGTGGACATTATTGGCCCTCTACCTATTTCGCAGGGCTATCGCTACTGTCTCACTGCGGTGGATCGTTTCACTCGCTGGCCAGAAGTCACACCCATGGCGGATATGACTGCCGAAACGGTTGGGAAGGCATTAATATCGTGGATATCCAGATTTGGATGTCCTACCGATATTGTCACCGATCGCGGTCGACAGTTTGAATCGTCACTTTTCCAGTACCTTGGAAAAATGATCGGATTCAAACATCGCAGAACAACCGCGTATCACCCAGCCTGCAACGGGCTAGTGGAACGATTCCACCGACAGTTAAAAGCAGCTATAATGTGCCACGCAGACTGCAATTGGGTAGACACTTTACCCTTAGTGCTTTTAGGCATAAGAAGTGCATTCAAAGATGACCTTCAGTCATCTTCTGCAGAATTGGTGTACGGCGAGCCACTACGACTACCTGGAGAATTTTTCCAGGCTAGTGCGCCCAATTCCACCGATATAGCAGATTTCACCTCTCGCCTACACCGGTTTGCAGCTAAACTTCAGCCAACTCCGGCTGCACGTCACAATAAAGACAAAATCTTTGTCTACAAAGATCTGGCTTCATCTAGCCATGTATTTTTAAGGGACGACGCATTACGTGGTGCTTTACAACCACCTTACTCCGGACCTTACGAAGTTCTCGACCGAGGGGAAAAGACCTTTAAAATACAGGTCAAGGGGAAGAGTGTGACAGTATCCATAGACCGCCTAAAACCGGCCTACATACTGGTCAACCCATCTCCCGATCCAACCTCAATCCCTATACCTAATCCTAACCCCTATCCTAACTCCAGACCTCACCCTGTTCCTATGGGGCAAAGTGTCCCATCCCAGGAGGATGTCAGAAGAACGCGTTCTGGCCGTAAAGTACGGTTTCCTGATTTTTATCGCCCGTAGTGACGGTCTCCGGGGGGGAGTGATGTAGCCTACTCACTACATTACACTTATTATTTATTACGCACACAAAAACACACTTACATAAAATTCATATTTACAAAATAATTTACCTATATACAATATTACTATTACACTATATATCTATACTAATATTACACTAAAAACTATTTACAATAAATATATACAACATATTAAATCTATCCTACCAAACTAAATTACTAAACGACATTTCAATATCGTGCATTGGAAACAAACGGCGCGGCTACCTGCCGGACAGGTTTTCGATACACGTCACGGGTCGTATGCGCATGCAGCGCCGCTGACCACCTCGCGCTAGTCGATTTCTCGTCTTCGGCCGCGAAGCCCGTGTCGCTTGCTTGTCGTTCGCTATTATTCTACCACCGCCGTACCTACTTGCTATCTATAACTTTTCCGTACTTGTTTTCTACTCCTTCTAATTTCTGTAACTTTCTGTGGACTATCCTCTGGTGTGTGAACTGTTAACTGCTGTGTACCTATCGCTTGTGCTTTCGCAATTATACGTGCTGAATTACTGGACTCAGGACTTTATTTTCGACCACCTCAGCACCGAGACGCCCTGCTACCAGGTATTACCACACACCATCACTACAACTGGTGACCCCTACAAGGACAGTAACCAAGGTACTCCAAAATGAGTGATAGCAGTGATTCTGGTAAAACCGCCAACTCGCGTAGCGACGTGAACGTGACACGGCGAACAAAGCCGGTGCGCGTTTCCACTGACCGCGGTGACAGCGAGACACGGACGGTGAAAATTAAAGTTCCTCCTTTTTCACCTGAGGATCCAGAACTGTGGTTCGCATTGTTGGAAGGCCAGTTCTTCAGTCAGAACATCACTGATGACGTCATCAAATTTAATAACGTCACCAACAATTTAGACGTGCAGTACGCGAAGGCTGTGAAGGATATTATAATCAATCCTCCAGCGAAGGGCAGGTACGACCGCATAAAGTGTGAGCTCATAAAGCGCCTTTCCGCGTCACACGAGAAGAAGGTCAGGCAACTTCTCACACACGAAGAACTTGGCGACAGGAAGCCGTCGCAGTTCTTGCGACACCTCCAAGACTTGGCTGGACCTTCTGTGCCTGACGACTTCCTCCGGTCAATATGGTGCAATCGCCTCCCGCACAATATTCAGACGGTACTGGCATCGCAGCCGTCTCACTCCTTAGAGCAGCTGGCAGACCTGGCTGACCGCATCCAGGAGCTCGCATCGCCCTGCAACGTCGCTTCTGCATCTTCTGGTAGAGCACATGCAGGTCAGTCAGACGAGATCGCAGAATTGAAGAAGATGGTGCAGCACTTGACCCTGAAACTTGAGGAGCACACCCGCACCGCCTCCTGCTACTCGACTGAGCGCTCCAGACCACGCGATCGTCGCCGTTCATCATCGCGACAGCGCAGCCGATCCAGTTCCAGCTACCGGAAGTACCCAGTATGCTGGTACCATAGCAAATTTGGCTCGCAGGCTCACAAGTGCTTGAAACCCTGCGACTTCCACAAGGCGGGAAACGCGTCGGGCAGTCGCTAGTGGCGACAAATGACTGTCCACAATACAAGGGTCGCCTCTTCATCACCGACCGCAATACGAATACCCAGTTCCTGGTGGACACTGGCAGTGACCTTTGCGTCTACCCTCGTTCTGCGCTTCGGGATCGTCGAGCCAAGACCAACTTCGAGCTCACTGCGGCTAACGGGTCAACAATCGACACATACGGCTTTATTGAGCTTAATTTAAACCTAGGCTTAAGGCGCAATTTTGTTTGGCGCTTTATAGTGGCTGATGTTACAAAGCCAATAATAGGCGTAGATTTCCTAAGTTACTACAATTTAGTTGTCGATTGTAGGAATCAACGCTTGTTAGATAGCACTACAACCTTGTCTTCTGTTGCTTGTTTAGCTAAAACTAATGTGTTTTCAGTCAAGGTAGCGACAGGCGACACGCGTTTCCACGCTATTTTAAGTAAGTACCCGGAAATTACACGTCCCGCAGGTACACCGGTGTTTCCAAAGCACAACACGGTACACCACATCAGGACTACTCCTGGACCTCCAATTTCTTGTACCCCCCGCAGACTGGCACCGGACAAACTCAAAATAGCAAGACAGGAGTTCGAGCTTATGCTCAGCAACGGCACAGCGCGTCCTTCTGAGAGCCCCTGGTCTTCTCCCTTACACCTTGCGCCTAAGAAGGATAACAGCTGGCGACCTTGTGGCGATTATCGGATGCTTAATGCACGGACTATCCCAGACCGTTATCCTATTAGGCACATCCATGACTTTTCCCACTCCATATCAGGTTGTACTATTTTCTCCACCATCGATTTGACGAAGGCCTACAACCTGATACCAGTTTTTGAGGCTGATATTCCGAAAACTGCCATCACTACTCCCTTTGGCCTGTACGAATTCCCTTTTATGACCTTCGGTTTAAGGAATGCTGGTCAAACATTCCAAAGGTTTGTTGACGAGATGACGAGAGGTCTCGACTTCTGTTTCTGTTACTTAGATGATTTTTTAGTCTTTTCTAAGGACGAAGCAGAACACGAAGCTCACCTTCACCAGCTTTTCAGTCGCATGAAGGAATACAGCGTCCTCGTCAACACTTCTAAGTGCGTCTTCGGTGCCTCAGAGGTAACATTTTTAGGTTACCGAATCTCGGCATCCGGCACCAAACCTTTGGAATCTAAAGTCCAGGCCATTACAGAATTCCCGGTTCCTAAAACAGTTAGGGAACTTAGGCGATTTTTAGGGATGCTCAACTTTTATAGGCGATTTTTACCTAATTCTGCACTGATTCAAGCCCCATTAAACGCCTTACTTACAGGCAATGTCAAAGCTTCGCAACCAGTTGACATTTCGGGAGCCGCCTTACAGGCTTTTAACGAGTGCAAGAATAGTCTTGCCAACGCTGCATTACTGGCACACCCAGATTGTCAGGCTGACCTCGCTCTAGTAACAGACGCGTCCGACCTGGCAATGGGTGCAGTTTTGCAGCAATATAAAAATGACGTGTGGGAACCTCTCGCATTCTTCTCGCGGAAGTTGAGCCCCACTCAGCAGAAGTACTCGCCATATGACCGCGAACTCCTAGCCATATACGAAAGCATAAAACACTTTCGTCATATGCTAGAGGCGAGACATTTTGTGGTGTTTACTGATCACAAGCCGCTCAGTTTTGCTTTCAGTGAACGGAAAGCCAACTGTTCGCCTCGACAGTATCGTCACCTCGACTTCATCTCGCAGTTCACGACCGATATACGACATATTTCGGGCAAAGATAACGTCGTTGCTGATCCATTGTCGCGCATCGAGGAACTGCATGAACTGCAGATGCCAGTCGACTTAGACGTGCTGGCCACATCTCAAGCTTCTGATACAGAGTTGGCTCAACTTCTGGGAGGAGATTCTTCACTCCGCCTAAAAAAGTTGAGAGTCCCTAACTCTCGCACAGAGCTTTATTGTGACGTCAGCACTCCTACACCTAGACCATTTGTCACTAAAGACTTGAGGCGACAAATCTTCGACAGTCTTCACAGCCTTAGCCACCCAGGTGCTAATACAACAGCCAAGCTTGTTGCCGAGCGATTTGTTTGGCCTGGAGTGCGCAAAGACTGTCGAGAGTGGTCTCGTCAATGTTTGGCATGTCAACGCGCAAAGGTACATCGCCACGTGTCTTCTCCGCTGGGCACGTTCGATATACCTCGCGCTCGTTTTGCTTTCATTCACGTGGACATTATTGGCCCTCTACCTATTTCGCAGGGCTATCGCTACTGTCTCACTGCGGTGGATCGTTTCACTCGCTGGCCAGAAGTCACACCCATGGCGGATATGACTGCCGAAACGGTTGGGAAGGCATTAATATCGTGGATATCCAGATTTGGATGTCCTACCGATATTGTCACCGATCGCGGTCGACAGTTTGAATCGTCACTTTTCCAGTACCTTGGAAAAATGATCGGATTCAAACATCGCAGAACAACCGCGTATCACCCAGCCTGCAACGGGCTAGTGGAACGATTCCACCGACAGTTAAAAGCAGCTATAATGTGCCACGCAGACTGCAATTGGGTAGACACTTTACCCTTAGTGCTTTTAGGCATAAGAAGTGCATTCAAAGATGACCTTCAGTCATCTTCTGCAGAATTAGTGTACGGCGAGCCACTACGACTACCTGGAGAATTTTTCCAGGCTAGTGCGCCCAATTCCACCGATATATCGGATTTCACCTCTCGCCTACACCGGTTTGCAGCTAAACTTCAGCCAACTCCGGCTGCACGTCACAATAAAGACAAAATCTTTGTCTACAAAGATCTGGCTTCATCTAGTCATGTATTTTTAAGGGACGACGCATTACGTGGTGCTTTACAACCACCTTACACCGGACCTTACGAAGTTCTCGACCGAGGGGAAAAGACCTTTAAAATACAGGTCAAGGGGAAGAGTGTGACAGTATCCATAGACCGCCTAAAACCGGCCTACATACTGGTCAACCCATCTCCCGATCCAACCTCAATCCCTATACCTAATCCTAAACCCTATCCTAACTCCAGACCTCACCCTGTTCCTATGGGGCAAAGTGTCCCATCCCAGAAGGATGTCAGAAGAACGCGCTCTGGCCGTAAAGTACGGTTTCCTGATTTTTATCGCCCGTAGTGACGGTCTCCGGGGGGGAGTGATGTAGCCTACTCACTACATTACACTTATTATTTATTACGCACACAAAAACACACTTACATAAAATTCATATTTACAAAATAATTTACCTATATACAATATTACTATTACACTATATATCTATACTAATATTACACTAAAAACTATTTACAATAAATATATACAACATATTAAATCTATCCTACCAAACTAAATTACTAAACGACATTTCAATATCGTGCATTGGAAACAAACGGCGCGGCTACCTGCCGGACAGGTTTTCGATACACGTCACGGGTCGTATGCGCATGCAGCGCCGCTGACCACCTCACGCCAGTCGATTTCTCGTCTTCGGCCGCGAAGCCCGTGTCGCTTGCTTGTCGTTCGCTATTATTCTACCACCGCCGTATCTACTTGCTATCTATAACTTTTCCGTACCTGTACTTGTTTTCTACTCCTTCTATTTTCTGTAACTTTCTGTGGACTATCTACTGGTGTGTGAACTGTTTACTGCCACTGTGTACCTATCGCTTGTGCTTTCGCAATTATACGTGCTGAATTACTGGACTCAGGACTTTATTTTCGACCACCTCAGCACCGAGACACCTTGCTACCAGGTATTACCACACACCATCACTACACATACATTCAGTTTGTGACATAGTTCAATAACAGGTAACGATACCAGGAATGAATACGAGGATACGATTATGCACAAATGCAAGCTTACCGTCATCCAAGAACTCTTTGGTGAGTGTGGAGAACTTCCTCGGGTCACTGCCGAACTTAACTTTCACCTCCTCGTGACCGTAGTCCACTCTACGAAGGAAAATAACAAATCAAGTTCCATCATCTCGATAACTTTACAAGTTCATAACTTATAGTAGGTATGTACATCACTATGAAGTATGAAATAATTCACTAAAACATTTCACATGTCATCATCTTCCTGCCCTTATCCCAATTTATTTGGGGTCGGCGGAACATGTTTTCTTCTTCCATACATTTATGATTTTCTTATTTTTAGAACTCTTGTAAGCATATCAGCCTATTAGTACTAACCTGAATACTCTCGGCCACTGCGGCCAGGGGTTGTCCTGTCCCCTGGACTTCTTGGGTTCGGGCAGGATCTCGAACGTTGTGATACTCTTAGCGCCCTGACGCAGCGATGTTGCTATACAGTCACAACTAGAACAAGAAATATTTATTAATATAAAAGTGTAATTTGGAGAATACTTTCCATAATTTTTAACCAGTAAAGTTTCATTATTCAAACATTTCGTGTCGACCCACTAACAAAAACTTTTCCGCTCCGTCTTGTTCGGTGGAGTCCGGGCTAGTAAGATGGCGAGTTTTTTGACATTACGGTTAGTACAGTCTTCATAAAACTTAGATGTCGTTCCGGAATTAAATTCTTTACACAACCTCACGCATGGGACCCCCACCTCGAGTACCCGATGAAACTTAGAATAGATTTCTGCGCACCGACTCACTGAATCTTCCTAGACGACAAAAAGTTTGGAGAAAACTATAACCTCATACATACCCAGTATCTCCGCCACCAATGACGAGCACGTCCTTGTCCTTAGCATTAAGCTCAGGGTTGTTCTGCTGGTGATGCTGTGCAGCCCCCATCTGCTTCTTCTGCCACGTCTCCAGGAACTCCATGGCGTAGTGGATGCCGTTCAGCTGGCGGCCCTTCAGCGGCAAGTCGCGGGGCCACGTCGCGCCCATGCACAGGACTAGCGCGTTGTATCTGGAAATTGTGGTATTACGTATATTGATTGAGGTACTACATAATTACATTTTTGCAACCATATCGTTGTAAAGAATCTCATATTGACTGTATTGTTCAGTTGTCTTAGCACCCATACCCACAAGGAAGTCCATGGCCAAAAGCATGTGAAAAAGTGTCTTGATATTGAAATTGACTGCCATGGACTTTTATAAACACCAAGTTACAAGATACCCACTTAGAAACACTAACGGCCAATACCACACGTTCCAGATAAAGTTCTAGATAAAGTTATCTGACAGATATTGCCATATAATTATTTTCAATTTTGCCAACTTTTCTATGGTATCATTTGTCAGAGCTATCTAGAACGTTATCTGGAAACTGTGAAACTGACCATAAGATTCATAATTTGTCTGAAACGAAAAGCAAGACACTGCCGTGAAAATTTTCAAAGGATTGTAAGACATTTTTGTGCTTGCTTCTCAATTTATCTTTATAGAATATAAACTCACTCATTAGCCAGATCGCTAGCCGAGATGTCGCGTCCGACGTCGACGTTGCACTTGAAGGCGATGCCCTCGGCGGCCATGAGCTGGACGCGCCGGGCCACCACCTCCTTGCTGAGCTTCATGGTGGGGATGCCGTACTGCAGCAGCCCGCCCGGACGGTCGTTGCGCTCGAATACTGTTACTGTGTAGCCGGCCTGAGGACAATAAATCAAGTGTGAGTTATACATATAAGTAAAGCGAAGCAAGTTTTCAGATTAACAAGCTTAGGCCATCGGCTTCACCCGTTTCCCGACGGAAGTACCTACTTCCAGTACCCATGTAAAAAGCCTATATGTTATTCTGATGTACAAAAAGCCTTAGCTATGCTATTGCCAAATTTTATCATACTTCGTCAGCTGTTAGTGTTTAGTTTCGTTTATTCTATTACGAAGCTTTTTGTTAACCACTAATGTGGGTAGAAGAAACATGTATATATTCTGAGAACTACCTATAAGCTAGTTTTGGATTGGTGCGTGAAAAGGTAACAAAACACATACAAACACACTCTCAAACTTTCGCCTTTATAGTATCGCTGCAATATGATCATAATGATGAGTGTAATTAATGTGATAAAGCATACCTTATTCAGTTGATGAGCGCACGCTAGGCCAGCCGGGCCAGATCCGACGACAGCGACTGTCTTTCCGTTCCTATATGTAGGAATCTGTAAACAAAATACTCAATATAGCTTTCTTTCGAAAATGCAATAATTGGACATTGCTACGACCAATTCAAAAGGCGATTAAACACCAAACTGTAATTTTTAAAATGATTGCCATATATGTGTCTTTGTATTGATTGTTGCAGAAACTTTTTCCACATATTTACTTAAAAAAATATTATGTAAGTGATACATACATCAGGCTGTATCCAGCCGCTTTCGAAGGCGTGGTCAATGATAGCACATTCAATATTCTTGATGGTGACGGGCGGCTCTGAAATGCCCAATACGCAAGCACCTTCGCACGGTGCTGGGCAGACACGACCCGTGAATTCTGTGGACAAAATTATGTGTTTTTTTAAATGTTGTTATTTGCTTACTAAATAAATTCAAATATGTTAGTGATTTATTTGAATATGGTATGAATTTTGTATTTTTTTTTGGAATGGCAGAGATAGTAAAGAATATTTTTGAGTTTTTTAGCTCACATAGGAAACTGTTCAAAATAATGTAATGCTATAAATAATATAAATAAACAGCTTTTTTGAGACACATTCTCAGTAAAAATATACAAAAGTTTATCGCATGGCTTTTGACTTCATTTTTATATCACCAGTTGTCAGTTGTTTGTTGACTGCCCGTTGTAACTTGGTAAATCAAAAAACGCTGGTGTGAAAATCATCAAACCAATTGAGACCTAATTTGAAAAAAAAAAAAAATCTGTTGGGAAGTTTATACTACCTTTGGTTAACATAAGCATTTTTTGTCCGAAAATGTAATAACTATTGTTTAAGATTTTTTTGTTACCTGGGAAGTTATTAGTCTGCAGTAACTGCTGCAGTGCCTCCTTCCAGTCCCCCCTGTAGACGAGGTCGTTCCACTTGGGCACGATGTTGCCGAGCGGGCAGCCGTGTCCGCTCTGGCAGAAGGGCACGCCGCAGTCCATGCAGCGCGCCGCCTGCAGGCGCACGCCGCGCCGCACGTGCGCCGAGTTGTAGATCTCGTGCCAGTCGCGGAGACGCTTCTCTGCCGGACGGTACATTGTCGTCTCGCGAGGGTACTTCATGAAGCCCCTAACAATGTTGGAAAGTTTTTTAGGCATAACGTTATTACCTGTCAAACTATAACTTTCCTAACTATAAATGGTACGCTTACTTACAACTATGATTTATTCGAACCAGTATCGTCATTCTTTTACTTTATATCAATCACTGCTAGTACATCATAAACGATAATAATGAGCAGACTTTCATATAAATTAAATGCAAACACTGTAAAAGTGCGTCATGCGTTATCAATCCAAACGCAAAGCATTCCGAAACAAATTTAACAATACTGCGCAACATAACATCACTTAAGCCACTTCAACTACAAAACACTTTGCCTTTGCGTTCGCATCCAAATCACTCATCTAGGACGCACCATAAGGCCAAAATAATAATTATTGAAGCAACTATTCACAGTGTAAAATAATTCTACCCAATTTTTTTACCACTAAAATTCACTCACCTAGTCTTATCCAAAATCTTCTCCAGATTCTTAGTCTCGAGTTCAACATCTTTGACAGTTTCCTCGATATCGAGCACTCCGTTCTCCGCCTTCCCGTTAGTTTCCACTTTGTGCTGTGACGGCTGCTTCACCGCCATGGACTTGAGGGCGCGCTGGTATTCGTAGGGGAACACCTTTATGAACTTCTTGGCGGGCTCCGGCCAGGTTTTCAGGAATTCTTCTGCGATTAGTGAGCTGGAAAGAAGATTTATTCGCTGTAGTAGTGAGTACGCGTCAGTTACATTGTTCAAAGTCGATTAATCAAACTTAAATTCAGTTTTATTTCCCAGGTATAATGTTTTTATTTTTAATAGTTTCTTATTGAAATCTGATTCAAATGTGGGTACATGTTCCTTTTTCAAGAAACGATAATCAAGTGGTAGTAAAGCAATTCAATTACACTCAAAGAAATGATGAAGAAAATATTTTAAATTATATGCATTTTGTCAGGACAAATTTAATCCACTTTTTGATTTACCGCAATGGAATAGTCTATTCAATAGACCATTATATTTATAAATGGTAAGCTATCAGTTCATAGAACCTCAAAAAATACTGTAAACTCACCCAGTATACTCGTGGAACTCCTTCAGTAACTGCTGCACATAGTCCAAATCATCCTGTAGCTCCAGAGGCAACAGTTCCACCATCTCGTGGTTGCACTTGCCCGAGAACGAGCCGTCGATGTCGTACACGTACGCGATACCGCCTGAAGGTGTCAACAATGTTATTTAACAAAAATACTATTACTAGGCTCGTAAGTTTACGAGCCAGGTAAAATGATTTCACTATTACCTACATTATCCCCATCACGCGGGCACGGGATAAAGTTTGCGCGAAATAGATAGTTTTTTTGTGAACAGAATAAACTTATCTATATATATAAAACTCTTCCGTTACTGAGTGACTGACAGACAACGCACAGTCGAAACTACTGGTCGTAGACAGCTGAAATTTGGAATGTAGGTTCCTTGGGATATGTAGGGGAGCACTAAGAAAGGATTTTTGGAAATTCCCACGGGAACGGGAAAAAACGGGATTTTAAGTTTTACGCGGGCGAAGCCGCTGGCAGAAGCTAGTATTGTATAAAATCAATGTCACTTTTCACACATCCGGGACATCTAATATTTTTGGTAATATTTTCTTATTCGCATTTATGCAAAGTGGTTATTCCGTCGGCAAGTGATATTGTCTGATTGGAAGACACCTCTTAATGTGTCAATTACAAATATTTGATCATTTTCATTCGATGAATCTAATGACTAGTTAACTTTAGCTAATAGATACACAGTATAATAGCACGTACCGCTCATGCCGGCGGCGAAGTTCCGCCCGGTAAGTCCGAGTATGAGCGCGGTGCCGGCGGTCATGTACTCGCAGCCGTGGTCGCCCACGCCCTCCACCACGGCCACGCAGCCGCTGTTGCGGACGCAGAAACGCTCTGATGCTATGCCTCTGTGGAAATAATTAAATTTATTGGAATAATTGTTAAGTAAGCAGACTTTTTAGTACAAAATCTGGCAGAAACATTACATGTTTTATATGTTTTCTTTCCACTGCTTTGTCTGTATGCGTGACGTATACACTATGTTTGTCGTTATGCATCGTCTAATGTGGGGATGCTGTGTTACACTTCGTGTTTCTCTATTTTTAAATCTTTCAAGTAATAGGTATGTTCCATTAAAAGTCGATGTCGTTCTTCCAAATAAATTTTTTTGTGCGTAAATACTCATAGTCCTCCACCATAATCACCTGCTGACATCTAGAATTAGTGTCTGCGCACCCACTGACGCAATGTTCCGTGGCGGTGACATCAAGTTTGAGAAGATAATAATGAAGGCTACTTTTTAATATATTCTTGTAACAGTAAGAACATTAAATTAAAGTCCTTACCTGAAGTAAGCGCGTCCAGAAGTAGCTCCATACAGACACACATTGCCCACAATGACGTTGAGGTGTGACTCGAACGGCGACGCCTTCGGCGGGTAGATGATCACTTTACCGCCTGATAAGCCCTTGCCTGATAAATAAATTGTATAGTTTAGCCATTATAATACGAACATTATCATAATTATACATATAGTCTGCAGAGATTTTAAATAAAAACATGAAACTTGGACAGCTTTATCGGTACGTGGCTTTACATAAAATATTACATTCACACAACATCAAATAGTCCCAATCTAAGGTGAGCTTGTACTTTTGGTACTAGATCGCTGATAAACATACTTATATACTTTTCATTTATAAAAACCTTAGTAAAAACATACAATTATACGTAGAAACAAATTATAACAACATTTATTTTAAAAGATGACCATATATATCATGATTCCCAAATACATAATTGATGTATGTACTCACCAACATAGTCGTTAGCATCTCCCTCGAGCGTGACGGTGATGCCCTTAGACAGGAATGCGCAGAAGCTCTGTCCGGCTGATCCAGTAAGCGAAATGTTCACCGTCTTGCCGTCTGGTAAGCCGTCGTCACCGTATTTCCTGTTGAATATAACAACTTTAGATATTGTACAGAGAATACAGTTATATTTTAGAGAATAGAGCAAAAAGTGGGGTGTTATTTTGACTGTCATGAATGGATTTTGATGCGTGTTTTTCGATGAAAGATTTTTGTATGTTTGTATGCTGCAATAAAAACTGTAATCTATACTTCTATACTATATAAAGAGGAAAACTTTGTTTGTTTGGTTGTAATGAATAGGCTCAAAAACTACTGGTCCGATTTTAAAAATTCTTTCACCATTCGAAAGCTACNTCTATACTAATATTATAAAGAGGAAAACTTTGTTTGTTTGTTTGTTTGGTTGTAATGAATAGGCTCAAAAACTACTGGACCGATTTTAAAAATTCTTTCACCATTCGAAAGCTACATTATCCACGAGTGACATAGGCTATATTTTATCCGGGTACGGGCAGTAATTCCCACGGGATGCGAGTGAAACCGCGGGAAAACGGCTGGTTGGACAATATTTCTAGACGTTTTTAGGGACAGTTGCCTGATTTAACTAAACTATAACCAGCCGTCAGATCGCCGATTAAATAATACAAGAATTTGACCACCCTTAGAATATTTCAAATTATTATGACGTTATTTAACTCTCCGACTCTCCGAATGGTTCTCAAAGTACGTCTCTTTTAATCATGTAACTCCAATATACATACATGGCGATATGATAAGACAGCGTAGATGTGAAGGCGCGGTCCTCGTTAGTGATCCTCATGTTAATGTCGACGTGCTCGGCCGAGCCGTCCCACAGGGCGGCGCACTGCTGTATCAGCTGGTTGTCCAGACGTTTTTCTAGTTGGAAGTCCTGGGGGTAATAAGAGATATAAAATTTTAAATGAATTATAACTGAGTGGTTTTTAAGCTGTCTTGGTATTTCGGGAGTGATATCAGTTGAAGAATTAAATAATATAGCAACATTTAACAAAATGACTTATATTCTATTTGACCAAAGCTTGGCAATATCCCTGTCAAATTGAAATTTGCTTCTAATATCTTAGAAGATGGTAGGTTAGAAGAAGATAATATCTTAGAAAGGTTTTACAAGAAAAACCCGCAGCTTAGAAAGGCAGTCATCGTTTAATCAACCAATTAGGTAAACGACTATCGGTTAAAGTCCTTACATAATCAAATGTCAATAGTTACCTGTGACTTAGAGCCGCCAATAATATTGACGCCAGGCCTCATGTGCAGCGCGTTCTTCAGTATCAGGCTGAGGTTGAGCATCCTGGCCTTCGGGTTGTCGTTGTTCTCGCGCACCTTCAGCAGGTCGGTGCGGCCGATCAGGTCCTGGAAGCGACGCACTCCCACCTCTGCCATGTGTTGGCGGACCTGGAGATAAGTATATATAGGTTTAATTTCATGATTAAAGTGGATGGAATAATGTTATTGAAGGGAATATCTTCCTGAAATCGTTTCCGTGGTTCCACCCCAATCCCGCGGGAACCACTTTCCGCACCCTGATTAAAATTATGTAGCTCTTGTCCTTTCTCAGGATTAGACAGATGGACAACAGACACTAGACAAACACACTTAATTTCGCATTTGTAATATATAAAGATTTTGCTAGTTTTTGGTTACATATTTCAAGTCTCATAAACAATCTTTGAATGCTCCCAGTATCAGTTTTTTAGATATTATTTGTTACATAGGTTAGCTATTAATTTAAGTTTCCATTTCTTGCCCGCATAATTCTGCATATAAAGCTTATTTGAAATACAAATTAAATCGATAAAGAATATGAAATGATGATAACCTCTTCAGCCAGCATGAAGAGATAGTTGATGACGTGTTCGGGTTTGCCGGCGAACTTCTTGCGCAGCACGGGGTCCTGTGTCGCGATGCCGACCGGACATGTGTTCAGGTGGCACTTCCTCATCATTGTGCAACCTGGGGACAAAGTTTATAAATTGGTAGAGGCAGAAAAAGGAAAATGTAGGACCTATTGATATTTGACTACTAAACTCAGCAGTTACATTACTGCTGAGTTTATGACTATAAACTCAGCATATAAGCTAGTAGAGTTACTAGCTTCCGCATCCCGTGGGAACTACCCCGCGCTCCCGGATAAAAGTCTATAGCCTTCCTCGATTTATGGACTATCCAACACTGAATGAATTTCTCAAACAAACAAACTCTTCAGCTTTACATTATTACACTTTTACACTTGCACGGTGAGGGAATCTGGATAAATAGTTTTTACCATCATACCAAACTTCATATTTTTTTTCTTAATAATTTAGATATAACAGTTGTACGAAGTTTGTCTGCTATTTACTTAGTATAGTAGACTTGTGGATAAGTTCTTACCTAGAGCAATAAGTGGTGCAGTACTGAATCCGAACTCGTCAGCACCGAGGAGCGCGGCAACCATCACGTCGAAGCCGGTTCTGATCTGACCGTCCGCTTGCACTACCACTCTGAAACAGAATTGTATTGGAAGTTTTCAACAGAGACTGAAAATGTCATTTCCTTTATTCTTAAAGTTATTTTCTTGCTTTTCGCTAAAGTTGACACATTAAGGCTAAGAAAAGCAAAAAAGTTTTTTAAAAGCACACTTGTAGTTGAGGTGAAGTTTGTTCTGAGCGTAAAAAAAAATATTCGTTGTATATTGTACCTGGATCTAAGATCGTTGAGTACAAGTACTTGATGAGTCTCAGCAACTCCAAGTTCCCACGGCAGACCGGCGCTCTTGATGCCCGTCCACGAACTGGCGCCAGTACCGCCGTCGTGGCCTGAGATCACTATGTGTTCCGCTTTTCCCTGTGGGAAACAAATTATTCAGTAATATGGAGGTAAAGTTTGTAAGGATGTCTTGAACAGATTTAAAAATCCTCTAACCAATATAAAACTTTAAACAAAGACAATAAATAGCCTCTCAAAGTAAGGAGTGGTCTATTTACTAAAATAAGTTGTCGTCGTCACAGCATAAAAACGTCCACTACTGGACAACGACTTCTCCCAAGCTAGGAGATTGCCCGTGCTCTCGGTACTGGGCAATACAAAATGCAACTAAACAGGCAATTTCAGATTCACTAAAATAAGCCGTACTTTGTATATATCAAACACTGGCCAAAGAAATAACTATCACATACCTTAGCCACACCAGAAGCGACAACACCAACGCCAACTTCAGACACCAATTTGACAGATATCCTAGCCCTCGGATTGGCAGCCTTCAGGTCATAAATAAGTTCTGCCAAGTCTTCAATAGAGTAGATATCGTGATGGGGCGGCGGAGAGATCAGACCCACACCGGGTACCGAGCAACGGGTCTTTGCTATGTCTTCTGTTACTTTGTAACCTGGAACGAAATAAAAATATGGTAGTTTAGTCAAATGGTGTTTGAATAGGGTGTATTTTTTCGGAAAGCGCGTTATGGGTCTTGGATGTCATCTTTGGATCTTTCGAATCTTTGTCTGGTAGTTATGAATTAAAAAGTATCATAATGGCTTTCGTATTACTCGGGAATTTGATATGTAGCCACCAAATGCTATCGGTCATCATTTGAAGGTCCAGAGAAGAGCAGAGGAGAGGAGTTTTTAAACAATTAATAATTAATATCTCTAACCAAAGATCCCACGGAGTGAACGGAGAAAAGGTGTTTTAATAACGAAATTCTATTGTAATATCTGCTACACTCCGGTTTGGTCGAGTTTGGGCCTAAAAAAGACTAAGCAGGTGATGATAGACTTTTTAGCATGGTACAATTTTTAGAAACACGGATATTCCGTGTATTTATTTCCAGAGTAAATAAGACATGTTACCAGGCAGCTCCCCGCCCTCCCCGGGCTTGGCGCCCTGCGCCATCTTGATCTGCAAGTCGTCCGCGTGCGCCAGGTACGACGCCGTCACGCCGAACCGACCCGACGCCACCTGCTTGATGGCCGAACGCTTGTTGAACTCCGGGTCCTGGGGGGGAAACGACGATTATTTATACTTAATTGTTCACTCAGATCTCTTATTAGAATATACTTTACGATGGCGCTTTTATTTTTCACTTTTTTGAAGAAAATATTGGATAAAACGCAATAATAAAAAAAACATCAACTACAACTGTTTGTTAATAATAAAATTTAGCATGAAATTGAGACTGAAAGAGACGAAAAAATTATGTAAGTATTGCCATCCAACGGGGCAATAGTGCCAGCTTATTGGGCACGCTCCCAATCGACAGTGATGGGGAGGGATTTTTGTCGCTTTATAGTATTTATTTTGTAAATAAAACCTTTCTTAAATAATATTCTGGAAAATATGAATGTAAGTAAAAACAACAACGAATTAATACAAAAATAAATACCTGGTTGAGATATCTATCAGCATTCTCCCCACCCTCTCCAGTGTTGGACTTGCCACCGATGCGGTTCATAGCAATGGCGAGCGATGTATGCGCTTCCAACGAGATCGAACCGAACGACATGGCGCCTGGAAACGAAGATACACCGTTAATAATGTGTTACTTAAATTAAAGTACTGCGACTCAGACCTAAAAAAATCCTAGAAAGTTTCTGCACTGGTTATGATCGATATAAGTTCCACCGTGTTCTAGAAGGCACGTTTTGGCATGAAACGTGTCAATTGAACATCTCTGGCAGTCGTTACGAGTAGTCAGAAGCCAGAAAGTCTGATAACCAGTGTTCTAGTCCCTGGTAACTGGGTTGAGGAGTTCAGATAGGCAATGTAGATGATATGTAAGGTTTTCATACCCGTAGCGAATCGCTTGACGATCTCAACGGCGGGTTCCACTTCGCTCAGAGGGATAGGCTCGTCCAACTTGACGAGCTCTAACTGTCCACGCAGTGTGCAGGCGCGAATGGATTCTAATGCGCTCTCCCTGTACATAAACATGATAAGTAGTCTATTTATAGTCAGTCAGGTTAGAAAGAAGGCCGCTTGATAATAATTTCTAGACTTTTTTTAAGGCTTCTGTGTATATGCTTTACGCCAAGGGAAAATTTAAGCTAACTGGCAGCAAGGATACCAACCGGCCTGGTCGGCACAGCATTTAGTAGCCTTAAAAGTTCTGTAATTGTCAATCAGCCTTCTTTATAAACCGGCTTATTATTTTTGTAAGTTTAATTAGTACTATGCAAAGATATTCTAAAGTAAAGGTTTATTATAATTACCTATATTTATCGTATGCCGACGAGCTCTTGTTGACGGCAGCCTCCTGCAGGTTGGCGATGGACATGGGGTCGTTGATGTGCTTCTCTCCGCCCGCTCGCCAGTGGTAGTTGCCGGGGTTCCTGTAAATATTTATATACTAGTTAGAAAATAAGATGAAAAGTAAAATATTAATCGATTGACAGCGCCTTCAAACTGGAGGATTTTCCGCGCGTAAAAACCCAGGGTATATACCCGACATATTCTCAGTATAATCGTGCGGAAAATCTGCTAGTGTTGTTACAAGTACTTCTGTGACCAATCAGACTATACATTGACGAGTTAATATGTACTGACCTCAAAACAAGAGCATCCTTGACTTCACCATAAGTTAGTGCGTGTCTATCAAAGATTTCCTTCGATAGAATCTCAAAGTTTACACCACCTGAAATAGTAAAACAAGACAATAAGATTTTTTCTACTCTCTTGAGAGTACATTATAGGAATAGGTACTAAAACCTCAACTTGTGACTAAAGTTTCTTATTTCAAAAAAGAACCAACTAAGATAAAAAATTAAAATGTGAACAATTCTAATAGAGAGCTGTTTGTTCATCAATGTTTCTTTTTCCAGCCATAACACTAGAAACCGGTGAAAGGGGTTTTTGGGGTGCTGTCTAATGTAATTTGACGTGAAGAAGTGCTTAATATCAGCCTATTTTCAATAACTAATGAATGACTTTGAATGAACAATCTACACTCACCAATCCTCGACTGTGTGCCTCTAAAACACTTATCAATGACCTCCTCACACAATCCAACCGCTTCGAATATCTGTGCGCTCTTATACGACTGTAGGGTGCTGATGCCCATCTTAGCCATGACCTTAGCAAGGCCTGTCTCTATGGCACCCTGGTACGCCTTGTATATGTCCTCGTCGGTGAGGTTGGGGTCTAAGATGTGGTCGTTGCGGAGGGAGAACGCTAGTTCGAACGCGAGGTAGGGACAGATTGCGTCGGCGCCGTATCCTGTGGAAAGAAATTATGTTGTAATGGTTTCTAAGTAAGGGTGCGTCCTGTGTGGGATAATTATTAATGCGAATGCGAACCGAAGCGAATTGAAGGGATGTATAGACGTCAGCAGGTCGACCCGTACTCGCGTCTGTTTAATTTTACTAATCGAACTAATATTGTGATAAGGTTGAAAATCTATTAAAGAAAGGTCTTTTTTTGCAGATTGAGGTAGGTTGATTTACTAGCGTTTGTACGCTGGGTCACGTCACGTAGGCCACTTCAAAAGATTTCGACTGTTTGTTTATTACGCGTCGCGTAGCTTCGCTTTCGCATCCAAATCGCTCACATAGGACGCATCGTAACGATAGAGCTTCTCCTCAGTGGTTTCATCATGCGATGATGATGGAAGAATAGATATTATTATAGCTATTGTAGTTTATTTATAGCTTCTTACCTAAGAGGACGCACATGTGATGAACTTCTCTAGCTTCAGCAGTTTCGAGAATAATGCCGACCTTCATGCGCTGACGAGTCTCAATCAAATGATGGTGGACAGCACCTGCAAATATTAATAATAGTATATTGGACTACAATTTGGAGATAAGCGACTGGCGTATAAAAAACGTTAAGTTTTAGGCGGAACTAACAGCATGCGAGACTTTTTCTTCTTAGAAAGGCCATGAAAAGAAATTGAGGAAAAATTGTATTTCTTAAATTTCACTTTTTGAATGGTGTCTTTACAGTTCCCATGCTAGTTTGCATACACACGTTACATACGTGAAAGTTTGTATGCATATATGGATAATTTTTTAAATATTAACAAAAACTACTAAATTATGTTGATGACACTTGGCAGCAGCTTAGCTTATTTTTCAGAATAAGATATAGGCTACTTTTTATCTATATGTGGGTTAAATCGAGAGCGGGAACTAGTATGTAAATATATCTTGTGGTATTATTTACCCAGTGCGAGCAGTGTGCTGACAGGCACCCGGCAGCGTCCGGCCTGGCGGTCGGACAGCACGAGCAGCTGGTAGCCACTGGCGGCCGCCGCGTGCGCCTCGCCCGCTATACGGCCGAGTGCTGGCTCCATGCCTGACGGACCTTCCAGGTAGTCGAATGTGCAGTCGATCACTTTTGTCTGGGGGATTAATGTAATAGTGCTTAAATTGTATACAAATGTTTATAATGCAGCTTATACAGTCACAAGACAAACTTTGTTTCATACGAAGCTGGCTACTAGTAACATGATAGCCTGAATATACGAACAAAATACACGGTTGATGTCAGATAGCTTTGCCACTCTAATGTCAAATCATTTGATGCCTAGCCATACTTAAAGCATGCAAAAGTTCTCCCTTCCTGATTGTTTCCCTGTTACTAGTAGGTACCCAACTTCAGAACGACACAGTTCTTTGAGGAAGACGTACGACACTACTTTATTGGCCATTTTAGAATGGTATTAATCTAGATACCTACTATCTCTAGATAGGAATTAACTAAATAGGATTCCTAAGCGTGCTCTCCAATACCATTTCATGAATCTATGTTTTCAATACCACGATATTTTAAAACACTAGAATTTATATTCAATCCTTACGAGATAACTTTGAATGCCTTAATTCCTCAATCATGCCATCCATCATCATACACAGGCGATTTCACCATAAGGTAGATTGTAGTGGATCTCATTAATTTATATGTAACATCTTATGCTTGTAACTACATTCTTAGCAAATAATGATTCTTGATCTTCTTTCCCATATAAAAATAATAAAATATCGTCAGTCCTCACCTTCCACCCCCTATGAGTGGTATGCTTGAGTGCATACAGGTCCGGCAGCGACAGTATGGGCTGCGGCAGGAACAGGCGGTGCACGAACTGCGCGCTGGGCTGCAGGATGTTGGGCGCCGGCCCGATCGGGCACAGCAGGGACATCACGATCTTCTCTCTGTGGATTATACGAGTTGTAGAAGTTATTTTTTATGTAAGTATGTAAATATAATGGGTAACATTATGTGAAAATTAAATAAATAGCATTTTGTATTTTTAAAGTAAATATAGGAAAAATGAAATAAAGCTAATCAACTTTGAAAAAAAAAGTTAGCATGAAAAAAATGTATTTCAGTATCTTTAAACGTTTGTTTATACACTTTTTTTTGATAGTAACACAGGAGAAGTTGCTCTTTTAAAGAAATTGCACATAAATACATCTGTCCGCGGCGACTTTTATTTCAACAATACTCAAACAGAGGGTTATTTTATTTGACCGCTGTGTGCGTCTATGTGAACGTAGCTCTTATAAGGCAATTTATTTATTGATAACTAGTTTTCAGCGGTAATTCTTAGTCACATTTCATCAAAATCAGCTGGACCGTTTTGAAGTTATCAGGTGTTTTGGTTTTGTTGTATTACCTGAATGGATCGATAGGTGGGTTGGTGACTTGAGCGAACAGCTGCTTGAAATACTCGTAGGGCATCGGCTGGAACTGCGACAGGCATGCAAGCGGTGCATCGTTACCCATGCTGCCTAGAGCTTCTTTTCTGTAATATAAGACAATATATTCATTAATAAGGGTTAATATCTTGTTAAAAGGTGGAAAAATCAGTCCACCATCGGAAATTAAACTTAATAAAAACCAAAAGTAATATTTGTCATCCCCAAAAATTATGTCCAATGTTTCATCTTTCTCTTAAATCAGTAAATACATCAAGAAGAAGACACGATTCTCTATACTAATATTATAAAGGTGAAAAGTTTGTTTGAAGACACTTGTCTCTAAACCTAAGATAGCTTATTTGTCAGCGGGAGGGCCAGACCATTTTTATCTCGGTACGGTTAGTTCCCACAGGAAACAGGTGGAACCGCTTGCAGAAGCTAGCAAAGTGTGATTTAAAAGGGAATAAAGCATTCAGTATGTAGCTCAAAATAAATGTGTAATATCCATACTTACTTATTCTGAATCATAGGCAGCAACAGCATATGAATAGACTCGAGCGTATATCCGAACAGTCCGAGTCTCTTGTCAGCTAACCCCGTGATAACTCCGCCGTTCTCGTGGCCGTCCGTGCCGTTAGTGCCGTTCGACACTACGGCAGTGCTGCCGTTCTCTGCCGCTACGGACTTGTGGATGTCTTCCATTGTTATCTGTAGTTTAAAGTTTAGATATTGCATTATTTATTGTGAAGGTGGTTAGTACTGATTGTAGACTGTGAAAAGAATGAAAGGTCTAAAATAACTTTAGTATTGTTCATTCATTTTGCTACAGCGCAGCAGGTAATTATTTCACAAATAATCATAAACGTGTTTTGCATTTTTTAAAGCTCATGTTGGTAAAAACGACGCCAAATTGGTAAAAATTATTGCATGTTTACAACTTGTACAAAAATAAAATCCACCGCTTTGGCAACAATACATCCATTTCACGGTCAACATTATTGTTTTATCCGAGAATTTTATAATTAAAACATATTCTTTCCACAGTCTCTATCAGTAAATTTCAACAACAACTAACAAATCCTACGAAGCTGTAAAGAAAACTGTAAAACAATAAAAGCTAACAACACGACGCCCGTATTGGTCCTCCGAGACGTGGTAATTAACGCTACAATTAAAACATGTTAAAATAAGCGAATCCTGAAAACATGCATATATTGCAGACTGGAATGATCCTAGGAAGCAAGTATAAATTCGGCACTTTTTCTTTTTAACCGACTTCTCAAAAAGGACCTTCTTTTCTGAATTCCGTTGTATAATTTTTTTTGGCGTGATATTAATTCGGTCTATGATACCATGATTGTACTACTGCAATAATGGCAACATAGCCGAATTAATTAACTCTCCTTCATAAATCGTGACAAAGCGAGTAAGTAACCTACATAAAACAATAGGGTTACAGCGTTTTCACACAGGCGTTTTTTGACCAAGTGTACCTATGTATGTATACGCGCAATACATTCCGAGTGATAAAATTCCGTGGCTCGCTACGAGGAGGTAACTTTTGTAGTAGTAGTTTTTTTAATTGTTTGCTATCACTCGTGTAGTGTGAAAACGCTGTTACAATTAGTGATAAGCGTCCCGTACTGTCCCGTACGATATCAATTATCTCGGCAAAAATTTGGAATTTTGAAAAACAAAACGAAATAACCACAGCAATTTAGAAATCCTGGCCATGCGTGTAACCAAACTCACCATCTGATAATATGTATAAATGTTATCCCCACGTACGGTAATGCATAGAAAAGAGAAACAAGTGTTAACAATGTGGATGTATTTAATGTATACCTAAAATTATGGTATTTTTATAAATATAAAGATAACGCCGAATAATAGACTGCGATAAATTGAAATAATAATCCAAATTTTTCTTAAAAGTATACAAAAGACGAGTTAAACAAGCATGTGTTTAAAAAAAATCTGCTGTTGACTCTATGTTAAAATATACAGGCCTTTGTTTTTTGAAACTAAATAATCAGTCTATTATTCAACAACTACTATGTATGATATTAAGTAATTTCTCAGTACCAACATAGACCTATGAATCAATAGAATAGACAGTAATAATAAAATCTTAATTTTTGTAAGTCTTTCTCACCTTATCTTGAAGCCATTCAGAATGAGGCCGGCTTCGTGCAATCTCCATTTTAAGTTCAGCATCCTGAACCACTTTCTTTTCTTCAGTGTCAACCAGCAACATACGACCGGGCTTCAAACGACTCTGCAACATTTAATTTTATATTATTAGTTGTTATAGTGGAACAATACATAATTCTACGCCACAAAAAGACATCTATAAAGACACTTTTTTGATAAAAGAATTAATGAGCTTCGGTTTGTTTGATTTATATTTATTCTCGTTATATTTCAAAATGAAATCTGTAGTGTATTTTTGAGGTATTACATTAATTCATTAGTAATTCTAATGCAATCATATTTAAAATGATGTAAATGTAGTTCTTCAAATCCATTAGAATAAGCGCCAGATTCACAGATACTGTTATGACAGCATCTGCCAGATATGAGAGAGAGATGTGAGCTATCTATAACTTTATGTAGAACCTGTGAAACTGGGGACCGTTAAAGGAACATACATCCTTCCTATACATAGAGAACAAGTTTGTATTGCCCTGTCTATAGATTATCAACTCTGTACCGAGATGATAGTATTATTCATAACTACTCCTTACCTTGAGTATAACCTTGTCAGGGTCCACATCGTAGACGCCGACTTCAGAAGCCATGACGAGGATATTCTCACTCGTCACGTAAAAACGAGATGGACGGAGACCGTTTCTGTCTAGAATGGCACCTGAAAACAGTCATTTTTATTAATTACGTTCGAGAGAACGTGATTAGACGTAGTTTATAAGGTCGATTTGGTTTAATATAATTTTGTTTAATAGAGCTTGTAACGGCCACCCATAAGTTGTGCTATTCAGGCTGGTGGAATTCTTCACTGCGTAGGTGGTAAGAAGTATTAATGTACGCGTGGTTAACGACTATGAAAACTTCAGCGCTTCGTATTAAAGGGCCCGTTTAACTGCTTCCAGATAGCTATTTACAGAGCCGGATTAACCTTAAGGCAGATTAGGCAACTGCCTAGGGGCCCAGCGCCGACAGGGGCCCCGCCCACAGCAATGCAGTCCGCAAAAAAAGTTTTATGGATCGAACGAAAATGATAATCAACAAAACTATTCTTTTTTTTCAACGTATGTAACACTTTATACATACAAAACCATCTAACATCTAATATTAGAACTAATATAATCCTTCGGAACGCAACTGGCCTTCATTCACGTTGGGGGAATTCCCGATTCGTTGGGTGCTTTCTGTAAGCTTTCGTAGCGTTATAATAATTTGTAGCCTAATAGTTCACAAACTTTTGAAATACCTACGTAATCTTTAATTACAATATGTGATATGAGTTTTGCGATTGTAAGGTAAATAAAAAAAAATTTAGTGTGCTCTGTGTTTGAAGACTTACGATTTTCACATACACTCAGTGGCGTAGCTACGAAGGGGCTAGCCGGGGCTGTGCCCAGGGGCCCCTGAATCATTACCAGAAAATTACAATCGCACTGAACTTTTCAAAGTTACTCTCATTTTTACATTATATAAAGACAAGTTGCAAACCGATTTTTGCAAAAATTTCGCGCTCGCTTCGCTCGCGTCCCCTATTTACTTCCTATTCTTCTTTTTGCCCATTCACAGAAAAAAATCGCGCTCGCTTCGCTCGCATCCTCCAATTACATCCTACTGTTTTACTATGTTTAGTCCTTTGATACTCTGAGAACAACTTGAGGGCATTTTGCAAAAAAGTCGCACAAACTTTTAAAAAATCACGCTTTTTTCACTTACGCTACACGATGTATATTTTTTGAGATTTGCCAAAAACCAATACAGTCTTACTAAAAAAAAAGTTATTTATTTTAAAATTTTAATCCTGCAACTGAAAAAATTTCGCCATCGCTGCGCTCGCAACTTTTCTATCATGCACTTCTTTTACAGAGTTTACCTTTTCGTCTCAAAACTAAAAAAAAATCCCGCGCTCGCTTCGCTCCCTCCATTTCAATTCCAAACTTTTTCTTCTCATTTGTGATGTGCCCACAACGTTTTTAAAGGCTAGATGCACTAATGTACGCATCTAAAGTACACATATAGGTACTACATCTAAAGTCGAGGGAGGCAAATTGGTCTCCTGCCCCGGTGGCGGATAGCCACGCTACGCCACTGTATGAGACGAAGACTGAACAGCTGTGTAGACATTTTGTGATTTGGACTTACTGCGACATGGTCAATTTGCGATCTATTAGTCTGTCCTTTAGTTAACTAGTTAAAATTGTTTCATTGTTTTTCTACTGAAAGGCATTTCCCAAATTTTTGCAACTCCTCTTTAAAAGCGTTCAAAAACACTGTTTTAAATACTTTTGATTTGGTGTATGTGAAAATCGTAAGTCTTCAAACACAGGGGAGTCGCGAAATATTTCATCATAGAAAGGGGGTCTCGCCATGAACAAGGTTTAAAAACACGGATTTTAAAAAATTGGAACGCGTTTGGACGGTTTACCTCGTTTTACGTTGAGGAAATCCCCGATTCGTTGGATGATATTAGGCAGGAGCGTTTTACGACAACGAATTGGAAAAAACTTTGTGCTTTGTGTGTGTTTAAATAGAAGTAAAATAGACTGACTAGACAAACGTACACGTACTCTACGCGTGGGCTGCGCGGGTGACTCTGTTCTGTACTAACACGGAGCCAATCCGCGTTAGGAGTTTAGGACGTCATGTCATCCATACCTAGATCAGGAATTGTATTAAGGAATGTGGGAAGAAGGTAAAAAAATACATCACATGATTTACTTAGTCAGTCAGAGTAGGTAAGAAAAAGGGGCCCGAAAATTGTATTGCCTACAGGCCCATGACAGGTTAATCCGGCACTGGCTATTTAATACATTTCTATGGCATTATCTGTCAGATAGCTACCTAGAATTATCTGGAACCTCGCCGTTAATCTTTTGTTTTATCAATTAACAAAAACAAATGGAGATCAAACCCAAACAATTTTTTTATCTCAAAACTTACCAATGTACCGTCCATCAGTGAACGACACTAAAGCCGGTCCATCCCAGGGTTCCATACAAGACGATGCCCACTGGTAATAATCCCTCTTCTCCTTCGGCATGGTGACGTCATTCTGCCAGGCTTCGGGTACCATCGTCATCACAGCCTCGGGAAGGGACCGCTGGCCAGCGTGGAGAAGGAATTCTAGAACGCAGTCAGCTGAACCAGAGTCTGAGAGATTCGGTTCTACCACTGGGTATAGTTTCTTGAGGTCTGGAAAGAATATTATACATTGTAGAAATATATGTTTGTGATGTAAAGGGTCTTGAAAGATACTTATTAGTGAAGGCCCAAGTGTAATCATTAAAATCGAATTCGAAGTTTAAAAAGAACTTAATTTTGGGGGGCATACACAAGACATAACAAAAAAGAGGCTACATTATGTCATCGACTTTTTAAAAAAATAAAGTTTTTTTATATATTTAATTTTTCTTTCTTATTTCAGTCATAATTTCATAAAGATTATTGAGAAGGAAAAAATGTTACTTTTTGAATGTCCTACCTTCTCCAAAGAGTTCGCTCTTCATGACGCCCTCGCGCGCCTTCATGAGGTTGACATTACCGCGCAACGTATTGATCTCGCCATTGTGAGCGAGGACTCTATTAAACAAACAATGGAACTATAAAATAAACCACATATAGGTGAAATAATCTGTTCATAGTAGGAAGTGTACAATTTTGTTAGGACATTATCAATTTTGTGGTTTGCAGTTTTTCTTTGTCCTTTGTTTCCTGGTTCAATTCCACCTTTCCATATCTTCTCACTCACATCAACTTTTGGAAGAAAATTCTTATAGGCAGTAAGGCCGAGAACACTAAACTTGAAGTTCCTGTCGGTCGGTACATACCTCAGAGGATGAGCTCTTTCCCAGCTGGGGAAAGTATTGGTGGAAAATCTGGTGTGCACCAACGCAAGGTACGTGGTGAACGCAGGGTTTGTCAAGTCCTTGAAGTACTCCTGTTTGAAAAACACATAACTACATGAGAGTGGGCATTTTTATGATTGGATCTTCAAAAATCGTCAAAGGTATCTTTTATTAAGAGAGATGAAACCTCTGCATTTTGAACTTCCTTTTCAACTGGATCAATGTATTTTTACTCCAGCTTAAAGACAATTTCCACTTACCCATAGCTGCTGCGAAGTCAGAAGTCCCTTGTAGACAACGGTCTTGAGCGCAAGACTGCAGATGTAGAACCTGGCTCCTGGCACGACCAGCTCATGGGACGCACGCTTGCGCAGTACGAATATCTGAAAACACGCACACACACTCCAGATCCTGAAAATACAGCACACGGTGGGATGCCTGTATGGAAAAGATGGTGGATACCGGAATTTAGAAGTCCTAATTAGTGGTGTCACGATATCGTGATACGATAATTATCTACGATACTATTTTAAACTTGAAGTTCATTTGTAAGGTCTTTTTTATTTTTTCTGCTATTATGACTTCAAAAACTGGATAGAAGTCTCCAAAAAGCTAGAAGACCAGAATCAGCAAAGTACTGCGTAACTAATTCATTTAATCTATTGATTCTAGCCTACTTAATTTGAGCTCTGCTGTTGTACCAACTTTTGAATACAAGCATCCCACAGGGATTATGTAAGGGTATATAAAATTTACGTTTGGCACGAAGTGGTCGCGTCCTGCCGGCCAGTGCGCGCGCAACGATCTGAAAAAACACCTATAAGAGTTCCTTACGTCCTAAATTCGCGCTAACTACCAGTTCACAAGAGAATGAAATCGCAATTCTGTATTGCAAGTTCATACTCCCCATACCCTGTTTCGTTCCGGTGTATCGCCTCGTCTCGTTCTTACCTGTCTGGCTAGAAGTTCGTCGTCAGAATCTCCGGTAACAAACACTTGACGCATAAATGGCTCCGAATTACGAGCCACCTGACCTGAAAGCGAGCCAAAACAGCCCATTACTAACTTCACCAAGGGAATGTGTCAACTTTATGCTAGAAGATTTATATCCTACTTAAAGCTAACTTTATAGCACACTTTAATGGCAGAAATCGAATGGTAACTTGAAATGTCATAAATGTATAATGCAACAGGATTTGTATGCAATTCCAATTGAACAGATGGCCACATTTATGACAACTGCATGGTGGGACATGACAACATTACCATTTAAGCGTTATTTAATGACAATGACTTGATAGGTTTAAACTTAATCGACTGTTTAACTCAAGATTCGACCAAAAAAAATAACTATGCAATATACTTTTTTACATAAATCATAATGAGCTAAGAAATATCTAATGAATCTTAAGTTAAAGTAACAAACAATACCCTTAAAAATATATTTTCTCAAAAATTTTGCACCGCCCGAGCATCCAACACTACAAATAAATTTTCTAAGAAAATTCCATTGAATCAACAACTTGATTATCTTCGATGCTTGCGACAGTACTTAGCGTAATTATTTGCAATAATTTTCCAAGCGTATCCACATATTTGCAATGCAAATCATAACGGCTGTATTTCATGCAAAATCAAAATTGATTCAATAAATATACTACAAGCAGAAAAATGGATACGCTGTGGAAAATGTCATAAGAACCGACTATGCGTAATAAAATCACTCGAAACATTGAAAAAGTACTAAAACATTGTTTTAACACAAATTGCCTGTGCCTTTAGGAGCAATAACAACTGTTGACATTAGAAAATTGTACAGACGACAGCACATCACGTTACCACAATCTGTCAAATTTCTGCAATAGATTTTCAACCTTATCACAATAGTGGTAGGTTAATGTTTCATTGGTTAAATTTGACAGATGCGGGTACCGTGACATGCTGTAGTCTGTACTACGGTATTGCTTCGAGAGACTCAACAACGCATAGCACCGAATCTGATGTCAAATCGCACAAACCGTTTGGTCAAGCATCGCATGACCGCATTCAGCCGCGTTTAAACGACCCGACATTACTACGAGAACGACCTGCAATGATAGTCGCAAAAAAAAATCGCAACGCCGAAACTGGCCTTATATCGAGCGACGAACATCGGTGGGTATGTCGACTGTGATCGACAGAACAATATAAATGATAATGTGTTTTCAGTTTACGAAGGTTTGGTACTGAGAGCCTTTTTATTCTTTTCCAATATTGACAAGTGCTGTTTTGTGAATGTTCATTTAAGGACGTGACATAATCGAATTATCAAATCAGAATTCATCTTCCATCTTTTAATATACAATTGTTGATAAAATCAATAAGCTAGCTGCGTCGGTCAGCCAATCAGTTGTAAATTAAAACAGTGATTTAGTTCAACTAGCCAACCGTTCCTATTGGCTATGATTACTTGGACGCCATGTTGGTTTTAAAATGTATGTCCTTTGGCTATTGCGTGTTAATTTTAAACAGAACTTATTTAAAAAGGCTCTTAGTTTTGTTTATTTACGGTCCCCTGGACTGATAACCAATCCCTAAAGACTAAGTAATGTAGGTAATTAATTGCTTAATACTTTAATTAATGTATAAAAATGCTTTCATGTTTTTTAAAGAGCAGTTTCTGATTAGATAAATCTTGCTCAGCCAGCTACATTATTAAAATTAAACTCTTTGCGGTTACTCGGTTTTAATTTAATTAAAACTTTTGCATAAGAGAAGAAAATTCCCTCTGCGCTAACATTGGTAAATGTTGACTTAATTAAGTTAGGTTTTAGAAATTCTTGCTGCAATTTTACCTCAGGAGATATTTCCAGTATTATTTTGTAAATTAATTTAGATTTGTACGTAGGTACTTGAAAATCAATTTGGTCTAAATTACCTAAATATTAGACATAAACAAAATGTTCATGCAACTGTCGTCAAAAAACGGTCGGAAACATCACAAATTGAATTCCCTTTCCAAATTCATGCACGAATCCCCTCTGATGTAATATGAGACACGATCACTATGACGGTTAGATAAAACATAGAACATACTTAATGGAATATTATTGTAATGAACTACCTGATTTTAATTAAAGTTTCTGACACAAAAGATGACTGGATATCCTATATGTATGATTGTTAATTGTATGGTGTTTTATTTTCTTACCGATGGTAGAATTATTGGTGGGTACTGTGCGCCAGCAGAGTACAGTCAGCCCGAGGCTCTCGGCCAATTCTCCGAACTTCTTCTCAATGTCCTGGTGGTGAAGCTTGTCGAGGAAGAAGATGCCGGTGGCATAGCGGCCGAAAGGAGGCAGGTCGATCTGGTGAGTATCTCTGGGAATGAGAGAAAAATACAATTATTGTGTGTAGTGTTAGTGTACTTAAGATCTGTAAGGATTCCATAATAGTCTAGAAATCTCCAGTTTATTTTTCTAGGCTTTCCATTACTTCTCTTTTGACTAAATTTACATAAGCACTTGGCTAATTCATAAGTTCAGAAACGGATTCCTCTCCAAAAACTATTTTGATGCTAAACGTTGTTTGTATGTACCTATGACTATGCAATATTGTTTTTTCGACTTTAATGATAATTACTTAGCTTACATTTTTCCATAATAACCGATAACTTATGGCTTGGTAAACGTAAACATATTATATGTTTAATGTTTTTAACACGTTTTTTTTATTCTATCGTAAAACTATAACAACGCATCAAAATGTGTCCTTAACACTATCGTATGACGACCACAACCGATAACAATACGCATAAAATATAATATAAACTAATGAATTAACTGGCGATGTGGAATAAACATCCCATCTAAAGGTACAATCTTGTGAAATGTCTAAAAGATTGTTTTAAATCGCAGATAATAGATTTAATAAGCAAATACAAGTGGTTTTGAAATCATCTTACATCGTTACTAAAACAATACTCCTTGACTAGTCCTTGAGACCGTCTGTCTATAAACAACAGACAATTCTCAACGACAATTCTAGACAAAACAAAGAACCAAGAATTTTCCAGATTTCCTTTGCAAGAAAAAGCAACGACTGCTAATTTTCACATAACTACGGCTGTTCCCAATAACCTACCTATCTGTCGATTTACTTACAAGAGATAGAACCTAGACATAAGCTCCATAAAAGTAATGTCAAATTCCTATCTCAAGTAAGCACAACAAGTAACAGATAGGTTATTGCTCAAGGAGACCGACCCGGATGACGTGCCGACATTTGTGGCGAGGGATCTCAACAAGCTCCCTCCCGTAACTTTCGATCACGTCGACGTGACCAGCCTTTTGAAGGACATCGTTGTTCTCAAGGCCAGCTTGGTGGACGTGCAGAAAAGGTTAGATGCATCCCAAGTTACTGTTGCCGATTTGCGTAAGGAACTTAGTGATTTGCGCAACACAGTAACAGTAACTAGGTCACCATCGGCATCGAACGTAAACACGCGTCGCGGAGCAGCTGCTGACACATCGGCGGTCAGTTTCGCGTCAGCGGTTTTGTCTACACCGTCGTCGTCACCGAAGACTGCTGAGCGAGCTGAGTGCGCAAGTCGCGCGCCCCGCCTGCCCGCTACCGCGCCTCCCGCGCCCGCTGATAAACACACCGTACAGCTGACAAGTTGTGCAGCGTCAACAAAAAAGTGTGTAACAACGAGCACTCCCAGTGTTCTTCAAAAGAAGCCCGTTCCCGAGAAGGAAGCGCCAAGGGCTGATGAAGGTGGTTTTGTGACGGTGCAAAGGAAGAAGCGCCGTCAAAGAACAACANAGGAAGCGCCAAGGGCTGATGAAGATGGTTTTGTGACGGTGCAAAGGAGGAAGCGCCGTCAAAGAACAACCAGGAACCGCTGCGGCACAGCTCCCATCAAGGGTAACATCCCGATTCGTGTCGCCCAGCCGAACACTCCCGTATATATTTCCCGCCTTCACTATACTACTAAGGTGGAGGATATCGTGGAGTACGTGTGCCAGAAGACAAAGTACAGGCTGAGAGTGCAACAGCTGGAATCGCGCCGCAACGTCTACTTCAATTCGTTCGTGGTGCGAGTACCGACGTGTTTTCTGCACATAGTCTTGGCGGAGGACTTCTGGCCGCAAGGGGTGGTGTTCCGACGCTTCCGCGGACAAGTGCCACACGACCGCACAAATAAAGTGCCCTAGGAAGTAATACTAACATAGTTATAAGTTTATTTATTAACACAATCTGTATTATAATTATATGTATGTTAGTCCTTAAGGTATTTATCTATGGGCCAAAGTAGCCTGAAAATAAAGGTTTTATTATTTATTATTATTATTGAATTCTACAGTAAGTGAACTTGGCTACTATCTCCCAGTCATGACTACCAACTATTACATCATTGAAGCTTCCTCGGATACCATGTGCTCGTATCAGTTATCACGTAAAGGTCACAGGGACGGGTGCGCGCGCACCTACGTCACAGTCGCCGCAATATTGACCAACAAGCCGGCAGCCAGGGCGATACCGGTATCTATGATAGAATATTGCAAATCTAGGTATCTGCGCCATGTGGGCACTAATTGTTTGGCGAAGGTTTTTGGGCGTGTCATGTCATAACTGCTGGGTAGTTGCAATTTGAAGTCCAATTTGAAGAGAGAGTGATTTGATGTGATCAGAAGCAATCGTAAAAATGAACAAGGTCTTTTCGATTTAATTCCAGAATTCTGGCAAACCTACATTTATCCTATTGAAGTTAAAAGAACCGAAGACTATTACGAGTACATATCTATCTTCGGATAGCGATATCAGAGTTCAGAGCATTTTGCAAAATCTACTACATTTAAAACTTTCAGACAACGGCATTAAAAATTGTCCCAGCTCAAGAAAAAATAAGCAACAACTTGAAATACAAATCCAAATTTGAAGGATGATGGGTTGAAAGTGGTATTCATTTACGTATTATCGAAGCGAAGACTCTTTCACAGCCCATTCAAATCCAATATTGAATCATTGAATGTAATTGATATGAATGGCTTATTGAGAAGCCAACTATAAGAATAGCTTGACTTACGATGATTTATGTATTTTAATACAAATTGTGGTTTGGTTTTAGGATATATTTAACTCAAATAAAAAACTGTATTGAAAATAAGCTTGAATTAACACTATCAAGTTATAATAAATCCAGTGCACTCAGTCGTAACTCAAATAAATAAAGAGCAGAACGTAGCATTTGATTGATTTTATGAGGCGTACACAAGGACAGTGGATCGTTCATTTATTTTATGAAACAATGTCTTGTTATAAAATAACTATGAATTATGTAAGTAGGTATCCTGGCTACGAGTATACCCAATGACTACTAGTATGGAATGATTAAAGTTTTTCATTAGGTAAGAAAACACGACGCGTAAAACCGCCGTTACTAAAATAATACATATTACAAATATTGAGTGACTATTCTTTCTGATTTTGTTTCGGAATTTGATATTAATTTCAAAACATATCATGGACATTTCTTAGATCATTATGAGACACGAAAGCCTGACTGACACATTCACTTACATAAGCACATTAATCACAAACAACATTCGGTAGACAAACATTCGGTGCGCAATTCATAGAAAATACTTTCGTCCAGTCACGTAAACTCATTTCCAAAGTAGCGGAAAATCCCCAAAAGCCGTAGACTTCTTAAAATAAGTCTGTCACTCATAGAAGTGAGTGAAACCACAACACCTACTGGGTACAGGTAAATCGTGGCATAAAGAGGCCCAGTAGATAAGAGTACTTCATAAAAATAACCACAAAACGCGAATGTGGGTATACTGCTTCTCCAGATAAACTGGACGCTTTGACCGTGTGAATGAATTAATTGATGTAAACGCAGCTGCATAAGATTCTCAAAGAAACTGGTTACAGCGAGGGGGTTGTTTCAATACACTTCCATCCATCCCACAAGACACTTCCATCTGTAGTCTAAATAATAATGTCCTTGTTTATATTTCTTGTGAATCAGGCATCGTTGTTTCCCCATTTTTTCCCAAAATAACGTTCATTAAGTTGAATTTTCGACAGAAACATATCAGTTCCAAACATTTATGAATAGCAGAAACTTCCAAAATGCTGGCATTTTCAAGCGAGTTAGCGTCAATTCACACCGAGACGCGACGCGACGCGACGCAAACTCTCAATATACTCAAAATATACTTTATTCACTACACGAAACGATACACATTTGATTGTGAGAATTGATACGTCGCGCTGCACCTCGAGACGCCGCGCTCACAATCAAATGTGTATCGTTTCGTGTAGTGAATAAAGTATATTTTGAATCGCTCTATGTAAAATCTGCGTGCAGCGTCGCGTCTCGGTGTGAATTGACGCTTATGCGTAGTTCGCGACCCATTTCGTCGGCTGAATACTGAAGAGTCAGTATTTACGACTCGCCAGGAATTCTGAGCGGGCTCCAAGTTCATTGAATTCTTTTTGGGAGCTCTTGTTTGGCCACAGGAAGCCTACTAAATCATCATGAATGATATATGATAAGAATTATTGAGCGTTCGTTTAAGCACTGTTGCTTAAAATATTGGTTTTAACGCCTCATATTTTATTCATCAGTTTGCTTAATAGACCATAACAATGTGATGGCAGTTAAAGTAAACATCCTAGTAATAAGCGAAGTCTATCGTTCTGTTTACATTTTATACATAAAGATTTTATATAACTACCTAATCAAGTATTGCACAATGATATTCCTTGTCTACGATGATGAGCGTCGCGAGTTTGTTTACAAAACATCATAGGTACTTGCCTATCATAAGTTTTGCCTAGCATTCCTCATTCCTTTTGTATTCTACTACATTGCCAATAGACGTCTCTTACGTAGACAGACTTTCTTTTAGAACATTTTGTTTGATAGCTTTTAGCACTTAAGTGCTCTAAGGACGCCAGTCTGCTCAGAAGCTTATCTTAATGGGCGTCTCAAATTGCAGAGCCAGATGTAGATGACATTTCTTGGTTTTATAGACGAAGAATATGAAAGTAATGACATATTTTGAAGAGGACTTACTTTATAAGCATAAAAGGCAAGTTTTGAACAAGAAACTATTTTTCCCGATCCAGTTACTTACAAGCCGAGGATGTTATTTATTTAGAGTGATGGAATAATAATGTTTCCATTTCCGTACAACAATTACGCATAACAACAGTATCTACATCAATAAATACTTAGTTAAGTTTGTAAAACAAATAACTACGATAATATTGACAGTAAAACGTCAGAGTAAATGTCAGAATGCCGTGTGCAGCTAGATAAGGAAGATGATTACGTTTTGGTGGAGGCCAACATCCGTTTGATAAATACACGCATGAATGAGGATAGACGGACTCGCGTTTACTAGGGACAGAACAATGCTTTCACAGTTCCATAAGAGTTAATGAAAATGGGACAAGAAATGTTAGATTCAGCAATAAAGAGATGATTAATGCTCAATCCTTCTCCGTGTGAGAGGAGGCCTGTGCCCAGCAGTGGGACGATAAAAAGGCTATTAAAAAAAAAATATGATATGGCACGAATGTTAAATGTAGCGTTAGAAACAGCCCTAAACTGGAAGTTCGATGGCAAGAATTTAACCAACTGTTCCTGAGACGACGATATTATAACATCGTTCAACACCACACGATATGTCAAAATCTGAACGGTACAAGGGAACAGACAGGAGCTCTGTCGTGAACAAATTGCATCACCGTACCGCAAACAACATTAATCCCGCATCATGATGTACGGAATCCGAGCACGTGACCGCGCACATGGCGTGATCTATGTCCGCCATAGGAGACGCCGCAGGAACGCTTGGACTGCTGCCAAGATGTCGGCCAAATCGGGATATTTACAATAGCACTTATGTCGCCGCGGACGCTGAACTTAGCTTGCACTGATTGTGTGATTAATCACCAAAATTCGCCAATTACATAATTATAATGTGGAGCAGCTACACCCATTTTGGAGCGCTTTAAGAAAAATAATTTGTTCTAGCATTTTTTTCGTTCCTAATAAACTGTTCGCCCATGTTCTATTTTATCTTTAACATTAAGCGTTAGATCATCATCTATTGCTTGAAGACTTATCCCCGTCATGAATAACGTTAAACGATCATCTCGTAAATTTATTAGACGAAAATGCTCAATTTCAACAAATAAAAGTCAATCAAAATCGAGTAAAATTTGTAGTACGATTCTACTGAAGACTCGGAAAAAACAACAATCGTAGAAGATGTTCTATTTGAACAACTGTACGCAGGATAAAAATAATATCTACCTACGTCAGTAAATTGTTTTGGGTTAATAATGTTTTTGTTGAAGATGCAACCTTCAAAACAAATTACCCAAAATTATAAAGAACTCAGAAAAACAAAAGTAAAGGAGATACAAAAAGTAATTACTAAAGACAAACTAAAGTCATCGAATGTAACATGACTTAAAATCCTTACAATGAAAGCCCTTTACAAGATGGACGAAGAAGATGGTCTTAATCGTTGCATCGAGAGTGAACCCATCTTGATCCTCATTCAAAACCACAGCTTCACCTGTTTATGCGAAGATAAGAACCAGTGTCACTTTCAGTGACGTAATTGAAGTTCATGTGAGTCAATGAAATCGATACAGCATCGTGTACAGGTTATCGCAGCTCGGTTAACGTTGAATGACCGACAACTGACCCAGATTGGACCTGTTCCATAATCAATATGAGAAAATATTTTATAATTTGTACCAGAAAGTAAAAGTGAACTGCATTGAAAATTATTTTTGGCTAAGTTGCAGTAGACAAGGACAATGAAAAAGGACACATAAATTGCATTAAAAATAAAAGTCAAAGTCAAAGAACATCCAGTATATGGGAAAACATCTACTTTAGCTGTATCTGCTATATAAACTAAGACATCTTCATGAGATGCTCGCCACTCGTAAAACTAGCTCAAGCAGAAAATTAACAAGCAAGCGCTAATTTCAGCGAAGCGACCACTTGATTGTGGAGTATTTCATTAAATGTCACGGCAGATAAAATAGGATCATGTTCTAGGTTTGTAAAGGTCAAAGTTGAATTGAAACGTGCCAAGATTGCATGTGGAAAATTTTACGACGGGATATTAAAAATGTCGGGAGTTCTCTGCGCTTCTATCTGACTGAGTAATTCATTGTACTGGATCTTCAAGTAAACTATTGTAGGAGTGGCAGTAGGAGTATTATTTCACATTGTAGGAGGGAAGAACCTGAACAGTAGCATGTTAGACTTCATTTTGTACAGCATTAACTATTTTTAAACTTACGTAGGTACAGATCATAGAAGGATCTAGAAAAATAAGGACGGACGGAAAATTAAAAGTAAATAAGGCTTCAAGATGTAACAGAATTAATTTCAGAGAAAGATTTAAATACAAAGGTGTAAAATGTATAGAACCGTGAATCACACAGGAACGATTAAATAAAAGACGAACGGACGTTGAAATCCCGTAGAAAACGTGACTTCGCGTATGCAGTTATCTGAGACACTTCTAAATTGAACATGATATCTATTAATAGATAAACCTAACGTGTCCGCAGATCTGAAACCTACGTTCCAACTGTAAATGCATTACAGATTATTAGGTGTCTTAAAAATTCCTGTAAGTGCATAGTATATCGATACTGATAAACTGACAATAAACATAGATGCCAATATTGAAAATGAAATGTTGAAGGAGCTTTATCGATTTTCCTATTAGTAGCCTATTATGATGAGAGTGTGGGATGTACACAAGATTTTTATTATTTTATAGGCTACATAACATTTTTATTTTTGCTCTCTATGTATAATGGAATTTGTTCTTTGGACTTTCAAGAACTCTTCAGTAGCTTCTGAACATAATATCATGTTTCATGTCATCAAGTTTATTAGGGAGAAATATCAAATAACAACGGATATTCTTCCTATTTTTGCATTCTATTACAATTTTATTTGCTTCTAAGAACTTTGAAATTGCTCCATAACCGTGCCGAGCTAGGAGCAATATTCTATTCGATCTTTTTGTAGAGCGCCGAGGAATTTAATAAGACTTGAGCATCGTAGTTCATAAGACTTCGCGAGTCTGCAATTTATGTGTTCCGAGATCAAAGTCCCAACCCGTAATTTGCACAACAAACCGTCAGCAATCTAGTATCAATTTGTGCGGGCGTTGTTATTCTAACCTCTCCAAGCGTCGTGTCATCGTCTTCTATGAACAAACAATCGTGGCTTTTGCCAACAACTCTCCTGTTATTCATTAAGTTGACATTTAATACACCTGCCGTGATATCACAGCGAAATTAGAAGAAAATCTTAATGATAATAACTTTCCTAAGTATTTAAAAATGCCTGCTGGCAGACGTCCAAATAGATAGCGATATAAACTAAGTATAAAATAATGAACCGATTAAATAAATATTAGACCAAACGTTACACCATAACACATCACATTTATTTACACATTTTCTGTTATAACATCTGTTTTTCTAACCCAGTCTACATATACAATCGTTTCACAAATTGCAAGTCAAACATATGTAGGCAAGAGCTCTTCATCAATTTCATTCAAGAATTTGGTGACATTGTTCCAACAGAATTC
>NWSH02000078.1:4580893-4599963 GCA_002382865.2 Heliothis virescens | reverse complement strand
ACATGAAAAAACCATTTTATATTTGAATTTCCCGCTTCTAGTCGTCGCATGCACCTTAAATCTCTGGGTACCTATCATCTAAAATCTAAATGCAGTCCATTTATTCTGCCTGCCCACTATTGGACTATACCAACTTCAATCCCCAAACCGCGAATCAGCATGTCTGACGTCAATCAGTTCATAGACTTCATTCACCATTCGGTCAGTCAACCGATCACCCGCGAAAGTTGTGCACGTTCGTAATTCATCGTTCAAAATTATTTACGAAATAAATTCTATCTTTTGCGAAACATTGCATAGGATATTGAATTTAGTCGTGTACTAAATTTAGTTCTGCTCGTTAAACTAATTGCATAAGTCATCATAATTAATGCTTTTGTATAAATTGGTGAATTTGTGCAAGTATAGTGCAGTTCTGTACAAATAATTACTTTCGCGCTTTCGAAATTCGAATTGCGTAGTTAGTATTCCTGGGTTGTAGTTCACTGGGAAAATGAGTCTGAGTCGTTTGTGTCGCGTTGTGAGGTGCGATTTAGTGAAAGTTCAGTCATCTAGTGCGTTGGTTTCGAAACTTTGGGGACCTTGTACTGTGAGGGAAGTGAGCACATGTACCACGCAACGAGCTAGTGTTGCCCAACACAACTCGAAGCCGGACTGGAATCGAGCAGTGAGTGAGGCGGAGAAGATTGTGGGATATCCGACCTCCTTCCTGAGCCTGCGATGGGTCCTGAGCGATGAAATTGCGAACGTAGCTTTACATCTGCGCAAGTTGGTCGGGAGCAACCATCCTTTGTTGAAGACAGCTAAGTATGTGCCGAGTTTGGTACTTACTCTTAAATTATTAACTTAAATAAATATGTAATTCGTTGTGCCGTCGATGCCGAAGAAAAGGGCTGTGATTATTAAACCAATTTTAAATTCAGAGTTTGAATTTTCGAATTCGTTAAAACCAAAACAGTTCAGTATACTGCGATGACCATTCGTAATCCTACCTGAGGCTTTCAATTAAATAATTACACATGTTAATTAGAATGATTACTGTTTCTTCTGCCATACCGTCTTTAATGCTAAGAATAATAATCGTGTTGAGGAGTGCCAACATTGAATCATTGTTTTACATTCTGTCCATTCGCTTGCAGCGGTAGCTTGCGATTCTCTTGTTTAGCCAAAAACCCAAAGATGTTAGAAATATGAGGGACAGTACTATACTTACTTTGTTCTAGCTTACCCATAGCAGCTGAAGGTAAAGACTTTTAGAGGCGACAGTTAGTAGACAAGCGAGAAACGAGAGGAACAGTTGTCATTGGACCGTTTTTTTCTGTGTAATTAGAACTTATACTTATGAAGCTCAAAATCTGCAGGCTGTATTCCCCCGAATAATATCACCTTTGTATTATTTTCACTGAAAACAAAAGCTTTACATTTGTTGTCCTTCAACCTTACGATAAAACGGGCGGTTGTTCTTAACAAAATTTGTAGTACCTAGGTACCTGACTACGTTAGCTAGCAAGTCACCAAATACCCACCTTGGATTTTGAAATACTGGGTACTGGTGGTAGAAAATAACCTTGAGAATTGAAGTAAACGTACCATTCTACCATTAACACCGCTTATCGTACAAGAAAATCGTCTAGACTCAGATTTAGATGCACTCAAGTGCATTTATGCCCCGTAAGGCATTTTTAAGGATTTGGTTTCCACAATAACCTTCAGTACAATTTCCGGACTAACTCGACAAGCTGGTTAACCAACAACAATCTTTTGACTTTAATTTTGCTGGAAAATAAGACTTTCTGAATGTCAAAGTACCAAAAACATTCACCACAACAACGGCCCTTCATAAATTTCTTCAGCTAGCTACACTGGTTACTTCCATCGATTTCTGGCTCGCCCGTTCACCGACACCAATCGCCACAGCTTGTGGGTCTTTGTCCAGCAGTGGACGTTCTTAAGTTGAAACGATGGCCATAGGTTTCAGCAGTGTTCTGCTTCACGCACTCTGATACACAAAGTATCTATTCCATTTCCACCTCCAGGTTTCCATGTCCCGATCATTCAGGCTTTTCCCCGTGAGATTACTATACACACATAGGTACATAAATTATATCCGAAGTATGTAGGTTTACTGCGGAATTCAATATTCTCTCTATCTCTGTATTTGCTTACTAGAGATAGGAATTTGACATTACTTGTATGGGGTTAATGTCAAAATTCTATCTCTAGTACGCAAATCCAGAGATAGATAGCTTATTGGGAACGGCCGTTAAAGAAACACGTTACCTTTATGCCATATCGTAACATCGCGTGCAGAGGTTACTACCGATTCGCGTACAATGCATTCCTTATTGCAACACTGCACATCATCGCTCATTTAATCGCTTATGTTATTGATCATTAGTATTCTTTTTACATTTATAGTAACAACACGAAAAGGTAGTAATTTACGTCATACTTCCTTTAACTTCGTGGTCATCATTAAAGAACATTGTGTCCATATTAAAGTGATTTTATTATTAAGCTTGTCTTGGTACTGTTTTCAAAATTTAATTTAAGTAGTATCAACAAGTTGGTTTTGGGTATATTCTTTTTGGCTTGGTAAAGGTCAGTCTGGATTATAAAATAACGCTTCAGTCAATTGGTAAACGACTACTCCCGCTATGCGTGGAGCGAGAGGGGATTGCAGAATATTACTGACTAAAACCCATCTATCTTCCTTTTGTGTTTCCCGCAGTTCAGCAGGAATAATGAGTGTCTAACTTGAATAGTACTATATTATTTAATATAGGTACCTATATGGGAACTCTTCTTATTCAGGAACTTAATCTACAATGGCAAGAACAATATGCAAGCGTGGGGGCTCATCGTGCTTCTGGTATCAAAAGCAGCCGGCCACAGCCCCGAGATCCCAGATATGGAGCAGGACAAGGCTGCTGGTGTCTTGCATAGGTAAGTTTCAGAAGAAAATAAATGAAGATAATAGAGAAATATTCTTTACAATACTGTTAAGCTAGAGTTATGATTGGTTATTAGGGTTGGGGATTTGAACACAGGAAGACATAATTGAATTTCCTACCTTGAATAACGTGGATGTTATTAAATTACCAGAAGTAACTGTGTACCTAACGTGTAATTCTGCTAATTCAAACGATAAATCATTAACCATCAATGCCACACAAAGCTTACTATACTCGTAATGCGTAATTCACAAATCTAATAAACTTATCAAACCACAAGTTTCATAACCAGAATTTTCGTCATCATCGTCATAATTTTCGTCACCACCGTCATAATTTTCGAAATCATCCTTCAGAACGCGGAACATTTTCAATAAACTCAATTGCTGCTCAATTTGGTCATAAATACAATTTTATGCGACCTCTAGCTTTTGTAAGGTAGACATAAACCGTGGAATTTGTTGCATAGTGCACCAGTATATTATCGAAAGGGCATCGCCCGGTCGAAGGTCTGAGAGACTGCAGCTTCCTTGTTTATCGAAACCAGCTGTAAAACTTCCTGTGAATGTACAAAGTGATTAATTGGTAATTTATTAATTTTGTCAAGTGATATTTTGCTTGATAATGTTGGTAGTGGGTACTGGGGTGGATTTTTGAGCAAAAAGTGTTCATAGCGAGTCAAGCTTGAACTGGATGGTGACCTTATATTGGTTTGGACTAAAATTAACTTAACAACTTTCAATAAAGACACAAAAACTAAGGTGTTGTCAAAATGTCAAAGTTAATACATAAAATTAGTTGACCATAATGTTAACCGAAGCAAAAACAGCTGTTATATCGCCAATTTGACTAATGGGCGATAATTTTACTGCTGGTTATGGTTTGGTTATCGTAATAGTTAAGTGGTGCAACTTACCCTTAGATATCAAACTAAACCGTTAATCAAACAACACCTATACTCCTCATCACATATCTAATCTTCTTCTCTCTTCCCCACCAGCCAACGAGCTCTTGCTGAGGTAACGGAGATGATCCGCACCTCCCACTTGGTGCATAAAGGGCTGGTCAACATGAACTCCAGACAGCCTATAGCGGCCGAACCTGATGACATGATGTTTGGCAACAAGATAGCTCTGCTCAGCGGAGATTACTTGCTCGCTAACTCTTGTGCCGAGCTGGCGAATTTGAGGTGAGTGGGAAGTTCTTTTATATCAGTACCATAATGGGTGTGATAAAAATGGTGGTTAGTAACATCTTAACTTCATAGGGACCCGTAAAATCTACTCAGTACGTATCGGTTACCTACATTTTCAGCTAGGTAATGTACTCATTGGTTGATTTCTGGATTGTCAACGATAAATAAGTTATTTGAAGAAGTACAAATGAGCGATCATCAGAAACTCTAGACAAATACAAAAAAAGAAAGAATTAGTGACAGATTAGAAATTACAAACACGTGTTAATCTAAACAAGCCTTAAACAAAGAAAACTTCGACGAAAATCAACGAAGCGTATGGTGTCAAATTCTCATAGGAAATTGTTATTCAACATGAAACATGCAAATGAGCCAGTCATCTAGGTGAGAGGTCGCATTCATCTTATATTTCAATACATGAGACGAGGTGGGGAAGCCGGTCGTGTTGAAAATGTATGATAATTAAGCAAAGGAAAGACAGGTAGATACGTAGTCAAAGGAGGTACCTATATGTATAGGTTCATACACAGACCCGCTATACTAATACCAAAATGTAAAGATTCGATTTGGTTGGCTTTTAAATAATTAATTACAAAATTCTCCAGTCTCGACATCTTGATCAATACTGTTGCAGAATTGATCATTTACGCTGTTTAATTTGCTGTATTTTTGAACACTTATTTCAAGGTACTTTTATTTTAAAGCGGTTGTATTTGTTTACTGAACCTTTCTGTATTTCTTTGAGCTTGGCATATTCTGTCTAGAAGAATTTCTTTTCCAAATTAATCATACGGCGACCTTTTGAAATCCATCAATCACGGGGTCATTTCACTGACGAATGACGGTTGCGGTTGGAACAACACACACGCATTCAAACGACGAGAGAAAACTAAGAAAGTTCCTCTCTAAAGGTTACATTGTAGAGGTACATATATAATTAGTCATTCTTTTGTATCGTTTGACAGAGAGGACTTGCTGAATGATGAGGAATGGTTAGAAATCTATGTTACTTCATTAAACACATCTGAAAGAGTTATGTGAGCAACCTTATATTGAACACATTCAGACAGTTTACATAAGTAAGGAACTAAATGACCTCAAACAATTTGATAAATACGATGTTGCAACACGGAATTACATTACAAGTGCGGCGTAGGGACATGCTACAAGACCGGTCCACCTTTTATTAATGTTCACACTGGAATCTGACTCACTAAACTTAATGATATCTGAATATCTGTCATGTCCCACTTCTGCCCTACGTAACATGATTATAAACTTGACCACAACTGTTAAGAACGATGCTCAATCCGGTCTGAGGAATAACGTAATTACTTTACGCTTCGACCTTACGCAACCTGCCGCGTTCATTAGTATCTGTGCTTGTAACAGTGAAAGTGTCTGTATGTTTGTATTTGTATTTTATGTTATATGCGTTGGCTGTCATTTGAACATCTTTGGCAGTCTTTACGGGTTGTCAGAAACCAGAAAGTCTGACTACCAGCCTTACTAAGGGATGTCGGATTGCTCAGATAACTGGGTTGAGGAGGTCTGATAGGCAGTAGCTCGATTTAAAACACTGGTACAGCTGCATCCGATTAGACTGGAAGCCGACTCCAACATAGTTGGGAAAAGGATAGGTAGATGATAATGATGAACGGGATGATGGTGGGGATGAATGGGATGATTTTGTTATTTACTAGGACAGGTGAATTTTACTACTTTTCGAATTCAAGTAGGCCCTTTGGTCAAGTCAATAACGATAGTACTCTTAAAGTATTTTGTTGATAGCATACTAGTCACGAACAAAAATTTTGCACGAAGCATGCAGCAGAACGGAAGCAGCAATCACATATGTAATATATACAATACATATTTGGTTCTAACAACTGATTCGTTAGTTGCGCACGAGTAAATCAAAGCTAGGTCAGTGTTGTCCCAGATATCACAGCCCTGACTTTACGAGGTGTGAGGTCGCGAGTTTTGAACTCAGGCACACGGTTTTACTACATTACCATATACGAGTACTTTTGTGTTCTTCACGTCTGCTCTAAAATTTAGATGGAAAATGTCGTGAGAATAGTTGAACCGTGTGCTGTTGCTACGCCTTTTGACTTTCTCGCCGGTTCACCTCGCTTTCCTCGTTTTGAAACTATGACCCTGGCTTCTTAACAACAATAGATTATTATTTTTCACAACTGACGTGGAACTTGTAAAATTCAAACCATACGTATCTGTTTGGTGCTTCCTATCAGCCCTTAGAGCAGTGGTGATCGTTCGAAACTGGCTATCTGCGTGGAGGTCTTTGGCCAACTTGACACACTGATATTTACTCATAATTTTGTCAGTCCGCAGTGAAGAATTTTCTATTTACACAAAACGATGTTCCTAGATCTGTTGCTTCAGTTTTTTTGACTAAATATTGTTGCACGTTTTTCTGTTGCCAATGTAAACACTATTCATAGTCCATGGTAAACGCATGTAGTAACATAACTTACAATAGAATTATTATCACGCTCTAGATATTTAGATTTTATTTTTCATACATTCTCTTTGTCTGTAATGTTTAGCATTTTATTTATGAGTAACAAAAGTACTTGATACCGATTTTCATAACCAAAAACATTTGTAAAGTTAGTGATTTCTATAGATCTATTGTGTGTTCTAATGAAATGTTGGTCACTTATAATAACATGTCAATAGATGTGCAATCATCGTCCTTTACCATAAAATGAGGTGGCAACCTGTCAGACCTTAGGCCATGGTGACCTATTGACCCAGCTACGCAACATCAACAGTTGGCAGAACATGACAAACTCATTGTAAATTAACACGCAAGAACTCTTCTATAGCTTTAATGGCGATAATTTTACATCTCGTAATTTATAATGGGAACTAATTTTTTGAGCTGTTATTTAAATATTCGAGATGTTATTATGATCAGTTGAAAAACATATTGAGCAGTTATTTAATTTAATGGCGGTTGATTAATTATTGTGACAGTAAAACATGGACAGTAAAAAAAAAACAATTAGATGGGTTATTTTATCATACAATGTCAATTCTAAAAATAATTGATCAGTCCAATAAATAAAATGAGCAGTAAAAATGATGGAATGAGCAGTTCGATTAATAGTTCAGCAGATCATAGCGAGGGAACTCCGATTCGTCACCTACATTTTTATTTCCGAAATTCATTGTCCATAACAAGTTTGTCATAAACTAGGTTTTAATGGCAAAAACGAATCGCTGTAAATCCGACTCCACGTAGTCTTGTCTGCCCTACCCCTAGAGTGCAATTCAAAATCGCGTAGGCGCGGAGGGGCGAGGCGGGCCGCGAGTTGAGGAGCAGGTGGTTGTAACACTCGCCACCGCGGCTGAGGCTGGCCGGCACAGCCGGCCAGCAAGCCGAAGCTGCGGTGGTGAGCGTTAAAGCTATCTGCGACGATAAACTCGCGTGGGACCGCCGGAGCCCCGCAGCGCCGGAGCCGTGACAGAAATCATGCCTGCTGCATGATGCATGCTTGATTGCATGTTGCCTGCTTGCTTGCATTTTACTACCTCATTGTTTATAGAATTGCTTAGAATGAGATTTCTTACCGACAAATTCCGATTTGTTACTGCCCACACGTAACTGCTCATTTAATCATTTTTACTGCTCATTTAATTATTTTGCTGCTCAGTTATATATTCACTGATCCATTTCATTATTTTTTATTACTCATTTTTGTATACTTTACTGCTTAGTTTTAACTGCTGAAATAGTTATTAAACTTGCCATTTATAATTTTTAACTTACCAAAACTGCTAATTACAACTGCCCCGTTAAATGAGTGCCATTTATAATGAAGTGTGGCTAAATTGCTTTTTTATGATGTTAATTGTTGTGTTAAAGATTTATCTTGGCACGCGTTAGACTGAAAATTATTATCTTGGTAAATAGTACGTGTATATATTATTCTTGGGTATAAGTACTATGTACAACTTTAATACTTAACTTTATGAATTAATGTATAACGCAGCTCGATCACGAGAAAACAAATTATGTCACAACAAGCCATAAACAAAAAAATTGTGCCATAAACATTTTGCAATATTGGCAACCATTTTTTATCGCTATGTTTTTCAAGTTACAAGTTAAAATTTTAAGTTAGATGCTAAACCATTAGGCGCTCGTTCTTTAAGTATATCTTGGTCTACGAATCTTTCAGGAATCAAGAGCTGGTAGAACTGATGTCTTCAGCAGTGCGAGATCTGGCTGAAGCGGAGTTCCTCGGCGAACGTGATGAGCAGAACAACCCACTGCCCTCAAGACCATTGCCTAAGGAGCAGATACAGGAAGCATCAGGTAAACTGAGTCACTTGAACATTTGCCATGAGTACTTATTGTAACTTGTAAGGACAGGAGTCCAAAGTGCGTTGCTTTAAAAAAAAGTATTAGTGCCTCGAATGTAAAAACGAGTGCAGCACTTATTAAATACGGGTACCTATTTTTCTCGTTCGAATTCATCATCTCGTGTAATACAATGTATGTACCTTTATAAGTACAAGTAGAATATGTCCAACCCTGCGGCAAAGGGTACTTGTTAAATATTTTCCTATACAGAAATTTTAAAATAGTCATGCTTACGCTCCATTTATTCAAATACAACACCACGCGTATCTTCGTTAGACTCTAGAAACGGTCACCAAAACACCAATAGCTAAGTACTTTTAACTAAAACTGGTTCTATTTGCACGGATGTGGGTTAAGTAATTAACTACACTTCAAATTTACTTTAGCGAGAACAAATTAAGGCGTAGCAAAAATTATTATTTGCATGCTAGCTATTTATATTCATGATCACCTTATAGGTTGAGGTTGCTTATATATTACTATGGAATTGGACGAAGACGTTTAGTTTCATATTTGATTTGAAGACACGAATGATCTTTGAATGAACGAACACTACTTAATTTGGATACTTCTAATATTATAATTTCGCAGCATATAATTCACTAAACCAAACTATGTCAACATGACGTATCTGCTATTTTGGTGGTCTATCTTTAATCGGCCTCTCCAAAGCCTTCGACAATCTAAATCATTCTTCACACTTCAAAAAACAAAACATAACACGCTAACCAACACCCACAAATAAACCAGGTCCACAATACATTGGAAATCATCGCATTCCGATCTAAAAGTGGTACATTATTGTGGTACATTCAGGGTACATTAGTATTCTGGGCGCGCGTACCGCAAGGAACTATGCTGCGCCCTCCATTCGAACGTGACACTGGCGGACAATGGGGACAGATGTGGTTTGACCAATTGCTATTTGTTCTGCGACTTTCGGTTTTCTTGGTTTGTTCCGTGTTGACGTCAGTTTATAGGTGAGGCGATACAGCTAGGAAATTCCTTGATTTAGTTAGTCGTTGAGAGAAGGAATACAAAATTACTAAAGCGCAATAAATCGGTTTCACCTTTTCTCAGTATTGAATGACACTTAGGTTCCGGTTGATTTTAATTTCGGTGAACTTTCATTTATATTTATGCAAATAGTAATTAATGGGTGATTAGTAATTACGTACAAACTACGGCAGCACTGTCCTCATATTGATTACCTGCCTCGAGAACGGAATTATTATCTTTCTTCGAATATTCTTTCAGTCCGCAGTTCCCTTTTATAGTTTCTATGGTCTTACCCCAAACTCTCCTAAACCCATTTCCAATAATTCCAGAATGGGAGATAATAACAGACCCGCTCCCAATGGACGGAGTGATCGGTTGTGCCGGCCGCGAGTGGTCGGCTCGCCATGTGCTAGCTGCAGGTGCGCTGCTGGGCAAGAGCTGCTCCGCCGCCCTGAAGCTGGCTGGACATAACCAGGAGTTGCAGACACAGGTACGTTGATTTTGTAGTTTAACATTTGACTCGGGCAGTGCAGGCCCTTTAACTAACTTAAGTATTTAATAATAAACGATAAAATACTTTTTCTATGAAGTAACATGACATTTCGTACAACTGTTCTCTAGTAGTTCCGACATACTTGATAACAATAGAGCATTGTAGAATATTCAATTACTTGCTATTTTAGGGAAATAATCTTTCCCTAGGGTTCCCTTCTTTAGGGTTTTTGGCATGACCTTTGTTGGAACATTTTTACACATCTGTAGGTATATTATGTCGTCACCCTTACTTTCAACCATAACCCTACTCATCACCCTCTCCTTCACCGCCAGGGTTACCTGTTCGGCTGCCACCTGGCGCTAGCATGGCAGGCGTTCCTGGACCTGGAAGCGTTCACAGGCCCCGAGCCGGCCAGCTTCTCCCTGGTGGGGGCGCCGCTGGCCTTCACGCTGCAGGCGCGGCCCGAGCTGTACGAGTACATCGAGGCCGGCAGGAAGAGCGTGCATGATGTTGACTATCATGCTGTAAGTGCTTTTGAAATTAAAAGAGAATATCTTTTAAAGGGAGTTTTGGTTTTAGGAGGGTTGAAGATTGCACTATAATTGTATGGTCTGTGAGCGGGAAAAGTAACAGTAGATAACCATGATATAATTATTAATTGGATAGATATCGATGCTTGCAGTTTTCAAATAATTTAGCTTCAGCTTTTGAAGTACCTGTTTATTAATGGTTGTTGAGAATGATTTTCACTTAGTTCTTGGTGTCATTGGTTATCCATACATTTCTATTAATACTTAACTATAGCAGTCATTGAAGAGTGTTCTGACTACATCTTCATCATCGTCATCTTCTATTAATTCTTCTCTTAGGTTCACTTTATAGATATTTCTTGGACTAAACAAGCTTTGCCTAGCTTTTTTTGTTAACTCATTTTTTTCTAGGATATTCAATATATATTTTTATTATTCTCCAGCTATACGAAGCCGTATTATCGGGGCCGGGCATCGAGCAGACGGTGCGGCTGCAGCACACGCACACGGCGCGGGCGGTGCGCGTGCTGGACAGCTTCCCCGCATGCGACGCCCGCACCGCACTTGCCAACATCATCGTCGCCATGCACCACGACCATCTCTAGTACACAAAGTGGCAATTTTTTCTATTTTTGTACATATATTTTATAAGATACGAGATTATTTCTCTAAACCTTCCGTTTCGAGAACGTAGTAGCATGCTCGATATATTCCCCGCATGCGGTATATTGTATTGTATGCGTCATTATCATCTTCGCTATATTACTTGAGGTAGGCACTCTTACTAGAGAAACATGTTAATACCTCATTTTTTGTTGTTATTTTACGATTTCCAAAACATTCCACTGTAAGAATATTGTATAACGAAAAAAATCTTACAAGCTCAAACTAATATGAATAACTTGCAAGTAATGTGTAAATTATCCATTAACTTCAATAATATTTAACGACTTTATTAAACAGTGTTATAACCTAATTAAATTCCTTGAAATATTATTCAACTATTTTCTCAAGAGAATGAATCAGTACACCGTCAAGCAAGTCGCCAACCTAATTACATTTTCATAAGAATTGGCAAATATTGTGTGTATTTAATACAAAACCATTACTTGTGTTTAATTCCCATTTCCGTGTTAATATTAAGAGTAGGATTTTAGGCATGGATATTTCTTATATATGTATATGAAATCAACATGATCATGATCATAAATGCTGGACAAAACTTTAAAAAGATTGTTGTATTGTTTTTAATGATGTTATCATTCAACTTTAAATAAAGTATACAATACATAGAGTTACCATATAGTTTGACAATTCAAAGTATACAAAGACAAATTATGTAATTAGTTATTAAGAGAAATATGTGACAAGTACTTAATGCTCTAAATATACATATTAAGAAAACTAGAATAGTAAGTACCTATATCTATATTTTTATATCATAGGAGCATTTGCTTTAGTTGTATTATATTTTTTATACTCCAAAATATAAAGTTTTATATATTGTAAGTACCAAGGACGAATCCCCAGATGAAGTACTCATTGAATATTATATACACAAAATGACCCAAAAGTAAAAGATTAGTGTAATTAATTAATATATTTTTGATATAAGTTTTAACAATATTGTCTGTAATATCCAGGGTACCTATGTAATATTTTGATACAAATAAATAAACAATTTAATAAACCTATTTCAGTTTTTTAATTGAGCTTCTATCGGATTTTTTAATTGAGAAATCGGACATCATTTCATATTTTATTATATGGGAATATTACTTTATTGCAAAGATCAAATAGTCAATCGCAGGTCAATGCCAGTTTCGCCGAGGCGTGTATACTATATAATGGAATTAAATAACCTATTTTTATATTAATATACACTTAAACTATGTAATATTAAAAGTGACATTACTTAGTCAAATTGCCAATATGTATTTTGATCTTAAAGATGATAGAAATCAAAGTTTGTAATAACATAGGGCCCTCTATATTTTATCATGCAATTGAACAAGACCACAATGTTTCAAAACCAGACGAGGTCTAAAGCTAAGGTACCTAGATGGTGTTACCATATTTGTGTTTTATAGATAGAGGGCGTTGTAAGAGCTTGCGGAGTTACCGCATTACCGCTAAAGTACTTAAACGTTACATTCTTGATTTGTCGTCTATAACAAGAAATAAAGCAAGAAAAGTTATAATTTCCCTCATCGACATAGTTTTTTCCCAACTGATACTGAGCTTTTCATTACCATTTTATGGTCCATTTATCAAATAGGTGTGTAGTATGAACGCTGGATTGGATTTCATAAAATAAAACATGTGAAAGTTTTTTTAAATTAATTGTATTAATAAATAATGGTAGTTCTATTTACATGACACATTCGATTACTCTTTTGTTTTGGCAGAAGACAATAAAAATATTGTTACACAATAAGTTCGCCTAACTCAAACGTGGCGAGCATTGAACCCGCGACCTAACACTCTTATAAACGACATTGGTAATAAACCCATACCCACATCATAAGAATAACATAAAAAAACACATTTTTGGTTACAATCTGACAATACTGGTCGTTTTTGGTTTTGAAAAGTATTCAAGTTACGCAATAATGTTTCAGAACTTCAGACACGTCAATCACACTGAAGAAAGACATACATTCAAGCACTCCCGCAGTTAATGTATATCACAGGCTTCTAATGTGACCTAAATGATACAATTTTCATACAAATGAGGTTGTTCAACAATTTACAATTTAAACTTTTTGGTGTCAAAACTTCGCCACTGCAGCTATGAATCTACAAAGTATTACAAATATCCCAACTGTACTGTTTACGTGTATACCATTTAAAAATACTGTGATTGCTTCTGATATGTCTTTTCACACAATGCATTGAGAATTGAAGAGTTTCAACGATTGGCAACTGTTTAATGGCAAGAATAACAGGGCATGTTACCAATGCTATACACAAATAATATCCGAATACAATTTAGGCATATTTCGGCATGTAAAACGTCAAGCGTTACCATAAGACCGTCGACAATATCGCACCATTCGTTAATTTTAATATTTTTCACTCCTACGTTACAATGTACATAGACCCCGATGTCTATTATTGCTTAGTTTTTATAAGTTTTGTTATATCCAAAACTTGTACCTATAAATAATTTTCACGTTCGTCCCAATAAATTTACCATTCAATAAATACGTACACGTAAAAAATATAAACTATATCAATAGTTTAATCTTTAAAACAAACTTTCCTTACTCTAATTATATATTAATAACTATTCATCAGTATGGTTTCATTCATTTTCAATAATATGCCTACTTTATAATCTTTCCAAGCGCCTGAAAATTGATTTTTTAACCTTGCAATATTCTATCTTATATAAACGTATGTAATTTATTATTCATCTTTTATTGTATGGTATCTAATTTTATAAAATTTTATCGTCACTAAGTTAGAAGAATGTTCGTATAATGCAATCGCAAATCTTAAACAATAACGTCACAATTTATAATATAGTCGAAAAATCAGATTCATCATATAATATCAATTAATATTTATAGCCAAACATACAGGCACTCGATTTGACAAATAAAGAAGGCGATCTTGAAACATGCATAAAACAACCTGTAATAATTTAATGATCGAGCCGTAAAGCAAATATATTAAATATTAATGTCTACAGTAACACTAAAATTATTACAAAGAAAATGATACGATAATGGTTCACGTAATACAATATAAATAAGTTAAATATTCTAAAAAGTTAAAAATACACACGTCTTAACCTAATAGAAAAGCACTCGTATCTTTGTGGTAAAATACTAAGGCGCGATCGCCCTCATTTCATATTTAAATCCATTAAAATATAAGCCAAAACAAATGTTCAGAATGACAGGAATGGTAATTAACATTACAAATTAAATAAAACAACTAATTGACAGACAAAGGTACAAAAATATGAATAAACACGACCGCCGAATGTGTCCGCCGTCAGCCCGCGACTCCGGCCACGCGGCCCGCCACCGCCGAATGTGTAGTGTTTTGTACTTTTGTTCTGATAAACTTTACATTATGTAGGGTTAGTAGTTTATGAGATCATTGTGTCGCACAAAACTTTCGATTATGCGCTTAATTAGAAAAAAACATCGACAAAATATGCAGACAAAACCTACATTAAACGTCACTATTTTATACAGCAATAGTCTGTTAAAATTAAACTAACCGCTCTGTGGTCGGGTCAACGATCGTTAACTTAAAACATACGACAAGAATATACAAAAAAATCTACACGATTACGGTCATTTTGACAAAATACACAATCGATACTAACGTAACGTAAGACTAGCTGAAATGCGATAAACACTATTTAAAATTAAAACTTAAAGTTACATCTTTGATTAAAACTCACTCGGTATACGTTTTAAAAAATATTTCAGTTACAAACGGTACTCAATTCCAATTTTTAAATGCATAAAAGGAATCGCTGGATTTTCAACCGCACAGCGCGTCGGACCAGTGCCGCGCCGCACTCAACACTTATCATAATCGAGGAACTACAAAATATATTGGAAAGCACGACGGCTCTAATCGACGATTAGAAGATTTCTAAAATCGAAAGGCAACATAGAGCTTACATAGCTAGGGAAGGGACGTCGGAGCGTCTCGTGGAAGTGTTCGCGCGGGCGGGCGCGAGCTTGCGTCAGGTGCTGGACTCCTGGTACGGGCCCGTCACCGTGCACGGGTGCATCGGGAACAGCGTCGTCCACGACATCGTCGTCTGCGTGTCCGCGCGCAGCCGCACCTCCCCGCGCCGCCGCGCCGCCGCCGCCGCCTCCACCAGCACCGCCAGCGGCGGCAGCGTCGCCTTCTCCGCGCGCTCCGGCGTCGGCGTGCCGGCCGGCGACACGGCTGCGGATGCTGGGGTAGGCGTACCTGGTGTTGGAGGATTCAGCCCCAGTTTCTTTAACCTCATCTTTTCTTCCCATTCTTCAAGACCATGTTTGGGACGATTCAAATTCCTGTGTTGATAGAACACGAGCGATATCCTCGTGGGATTTACTCTGTTCGGGCTTTTGACTGCAGTTGTAGAGTGCATTTCATGCTTCGCACATTCAAATAGAACGCTTCCATGCCCCAGTGCTATAGCGACGCCACCCATCTGACCGTCTTTGAAACAGTCTAAGTTTTCTGTGAATTCTGTTACTTCGCCAATTGGTTCGGCTTTTGGCGGTTCAGGTGGATACGGAATGGAAAATGGTGGCGGGTATATGCACCAGTTTGGTGATGACTGGCACCAATTCGGACTTGGATTTTGATAAAAGTTAGGGGCAAAGTTGGGATTGTATTGATATCCATAGGAGTTGTAACAATGTGGGTTTCGGAGAAGCTCTTCCCTTTTGTATTTCTCAGCATTGTAATATGCCAAACTGTTGTAATCATTGTAGGTGTTTTCATATGGACTGTAGTGTCCGTACGGGTTCGGCGGGAAGGAATAAGCGTTCGCTACCTGTGGGTAGTTGCCATAACTTTGTATCTGTGCCTGATTGCCATAAGTGTTTGTTCTGTCCTGATTGACTGGGTGGAAGTTGTTTCCAGCAAACTCAGGAACTGGTTTATTAGCCGCCGCCTGCATGTTTTGCTCCTCATGGTTAATCGTGAAGTTATTTTGAGAAGTGGATGTTTGGGGCGCAGTGTTGTTCAACCTACTGTCGTATGGACTCCTGTGCTCGTAGCCTTGGCTTAAATGTGGCCTGTCTGAAGGAGGATATGGTTTTAGGAAAGTCGAATTCTCAATAGCTTCGGGTGGATTAGTATGCTGTGATCTTGATGGAGGTCTTGCTTTTGGTACTCTAAATAATGAGTTTTCGTTTTCAGGTGTGGCCTGATCTTTGGGTTTTGGGTCCCAATTCTTAGAATCTGGTGACTTCCACACGCTTTTACGAGCGTCCGAGTTCATTAATTCATTATTCGGTGACTTGAGTTCTGGGATCTGCGAAGGTGCAGGAGAAGCTGGCGTGCTCTGAGAGTTTTGTGATATCTCAGTCAACCGCGGAGAAGTGGGCATGTCAAATTCAGGCATTTTGTTTGTGATGTCAGCGATTAGATTTTGTTTCTCAGGCTCTGGCGTCACTTTTGGTAACATTGGATCTGAATTAGTTTCGCTCCTGCTGGAGTCTGGGCTGTAATTATTTGGAGCTACATTCAAATGTGCTGTGGTAGAATCAGGATCCTCCTTGACAACATTGTTGAACAATTCAGTGTTAGCGAAGTCCGGCCATTGGTTCTGAGGAGCCATTTGGTTGGGGAACTGTTGCTCTCTTTTCTGTAATCCAGCCGCAAAACTTGGCAGTTGATTAGGATTCGGATTAGGATTTGGATTCTGGTGGTTCTGAATCGGATTGCCTTCAACTATTGGTGACACATGGTTTGGATTGTAGATCGCATTCTGATGGTGTAAGTTATAACTTTGATCGTATGGATTGTATGGCGAATCTAGAACGGTGCTGGATATCTGATTGCTTTGTAACTGAGCATCCGTAAAGTTATCTATCATTGTCGCCATGTCTAACAATGCAGGGTTGCCTAAGTTAGGATTGATAAGACCTGGATTCTGGTGTTGCATATTAGGGTTGACAAAGGCGGAGTTGTAGTGTGAGTTGTTAGTGAATGCTGAAGGGTTGGATTGGTTGAGTGCCGGTGTGATGGCTCTGGGTGACGCGCTACTTTGGCTTCGAGGACTGGCGTTATTCCTCGCGTCTGCCGGCTGTGGAGTCCTAGGCGCTGGAGACTGTTGAGACTTCTTCTGATTATTGCCAGGGCTTTGTGAGTTATTGCTATTAGTTGATGTGTTTGATTCTGAATTCTCGTCATCTTTCCTCTTCTTGCCGTGACGACGACATGGTTGCAGGGGGACTGATCGTACTCGTACTTCCATAGGGTACCTGGAAATAATTCAATTTGTTAGTCACTGCTGTATGTAAAAAGCCAATTCTGAGAAACTAAATTTTAAACAAATTAGTTATAGAACAATAATAAAACTTGTACATCACCACTCACTTATCGAGTATTTCGAGGGCACCGCTCTTGACTTTCTCGTCCTGTCCATCCTTGGAGCCGAACTCATCAGTAGTGTCCAGCACATACAGCGGCAGCACGTGCAGCTGCTCGTCAGGCGGGCGGGTGAGGGAGCGATGCTTGGCGAGGGTGACGACGGCGGTGCAGCCGTTATTCATGTTGTGGAGGTCACGGTGGGCGTGGGCACAGAAGTCGATGCATGCTGTTACACCTAGAATGAGACAAAGATTTTCGTTAGAGATAAGCATATTTAAGATAATTTTCAAGGTATGATTACAGCCATGAGTTGGTTGGTTGAGTCAATGTTTAACACACATTATGAGTGTTACAGAATAGAAACAATATTGATAGGCAGTTAGGGATCACCTTTACCATAAAGCAACAAGTACTACATACCTGAAAACGGTCGTCCCGGCTTAAACCCAAGCCTGCAGTCAGAAGCCTCCTTCTCGAACTGTATCTGGTTCTCAAAAGCCTTCGGTGCCAGGTTCATGTACAAAGGGCTGAGTAGCGTCGCCAGTACATGGATGCGTTCTTCTATCTCGCTTTCCTCAGTCTTCACAGACAGGCGGAATTTGCGAACTGTTTTTGAACGGGCGTATTTGCATCCATTGTAGTACATCGACCAAGAACACCCGAAGCTGTAGGAAGCACCGCAGGTCTCTGGGTCTAGGCCTGGAAAAAGGTTGGGATTTTTATATGTTGTTGATGCTTTAACTTGGTATGGTGAGCTATCGAGTGTATTTTAGTCCACATTTAATCTACAGTCATATAACAAACACGAAAAACTTGTCTGAACTATTGAATACACCAAAGAATTCAGTCAATTACTGAAGACTTTTCGAAGAGTCCCTTTGACTTGCAACATTTTAATCAGCAGCATTTCAGTTTTTCACATTTGTGATACAAAAAGTTAAGTATATGTGACGAAAATACTTACCTTGACAAGCACAGGTTCTATTCTCATTAGTGGCACAGCGGCGGGTAGTTGGAAGACCATATCTATTGAGTTTGTGTGACAACAGTGTGTAGTCCAGGTCGGCCTCAGATTGAGGAATACCTTCCCAGGCAACCAGACATACGACGATCCAGGACGTCGCACATTTGTGACCGTTACGGAATTTTACAACTACTAATACTTTTTCTGTGTAATTTGCACGTCTTATTACCTGCAACAATGTGGTCAAAGTTTGAGTATATATTCATTGCTAAAGAAAACCATGAAATCAGTTACGTTCACTATATTTACAACTAGCCGTTTTCCCGCGGTTTCACTCGCATCCCGTGGAAATTACTGCCCGTACCCGGATAAAATATAGCCTATGTCACTCGTGGATAATGTAGCTTTCGAATGGTGAAAGAATTTTTAAAATCGGTCCAGTAGTTTTTGAGCCTATTCATTACAACCAAA
>NWSH02000078.1:4559067-4570682 GCA_002382865.2 Heliothis virescens | reverse complement strand
GTGTCCTAAGGGGTTGAAATAGGGTTGAAACTTTGTATGGCGAATGAATATTAATTACGAATTTAGACATAAAACTTCGTGAAGTTTCATGTCAAAACAGAAGAAGACAAGGAGTACCTTGAAATAAATAAGTAAACATGTGTTTCACCATTTTTTTTAATTCCACCCCTAAGGGGGTAAATAGGGGTTTGGTAATTTGTATAGAAGGCTTATGATTTTTGAAGAAAGTGACATGAAATGTGGAAGATAGGTTTCCCTTAGGGTGTAGACATCGCATCGCATTTTACGAAAATCTACTCCTAGGGGAGTAAAACGGGGGTTGGTAGTTTGTACGTTAGTCCTATGTTTTTGATGTGTTTACCTGATGCAGAACCGCAACAGACGAGCTAAACTATAAGAGATACAAGAATGGTGCCATTGTAAAATTTTTTCCACGTGATGAAATTTTTCTGCTGAGATATTTAATTTGAAGATCTAGAACACCTTATGTGGAACTTCAAGAGCCCAGCTATACCTACTATAACACGTGTATGAATGATGTCTTAGCAAAAGTTATTGAGTCTGGTGGGTTGACTTACAAAAATGAAAGTTTTGAATCGCCTCGCGTATTCAGTCGCTACCGGGGTCTTAGAATACGACTACAGATGCTTCAGATCTTTGATTTTGACGACCCCGTTGTCGCTGGCATAAGCGACATGATCCGCGTACGAAGTCGCGGGCAGAAGCTAGTTACTTATATAAATATAAAAAAATGCAAATATGTATAGATTGACAGTGAGTATCGGGTTGCCCGGGTAATTGGGTTGTGGAGGTCAGACATGCAGTCGCTCCGTGTGGCACACTGATACTCGGCTGTATCCGGTTAGGCTGGAAGCCGACCCCAACATAGTTGGGAAAAGGCTAGGCCGATGATGATACTTGGAGCCTGAGAAAGAACATATTAGACTACTTTTTTCCCGGGGGCGGCAAACTGCCAGTATAGAATNTATAAAGCAATCATGCAGCTTGTTAAAACCGAACATTAAATGACAACGATTATGTTAATGGCTCGTTATGATACACTTATGCAAATCCCTCACTTTACTGTTATAAAACCATAATCATGTGTTATTCCTCATGAACGCTTGTAATAACGCTTCGTTCCACGGTACAATATCGCAGCGGCTTTTATTTCACAAATGTTAATTTCGTGGATAAAGGCGAGCGAATGTGTCATTTATTTTAAGGTCGACATGTCAACTGGCCAGTAAATATTACGATTAACTTAATTATAAGTACAATACTGTTTTAATACGGTATTAATTTTAACTTTTCGACTGAACAACTCAATGATGTCGACCATTCACAGTAATTGCAGTTGTATTCAAACAAATGTGAAAACAGATAAATTTTTACGACGCTGTTCGAGCTGTTAAAATATGTTTTACGAGCACAGCAAGGTTGTAATGCAAATAAAAATGTCGATAAGTACATAGTAAAGTTAGTTACTTCGTTAAGATTAATTGAAGTGCCATAATTCAAAGGAACTTTCGTAGGTTACTACGTAGTTATTGGAGAAAAGCTAGCAGTATATCAAATTGCATAATGTCGTTATACAGGACTGGTAACCACTAACGTGCATCCCAGGTCTTAATTTGTGCGCAGAAACTAATCAAGTCCAAGATGAAGATTGACTTCAAGCTAAATTGGGTCCATTATTTCCTTTAAGCGAAATGAACGGGAACTGCATTGTACCTATCTGCATAACGTCATTTAGAACTATGAAGGTTCTATGAATGCTTTAGTTTATTATTGGATTAACAGTCTCTTATCGGCATATATTGCTTCAGCTTCTTCAAAGTATACATGCACGTTATTAACGACAACTAAACTGTTATATGCAAAATGAATGACAATACTGCAAACAACAAAAATTTTCATAGACTCTTAAGCTGGCAAAAGACGTTGGCGCATACCAAGTTCAGGCTGACTGAGGTATTCCTAAATGTCCATTGACAGTTATTCATCTCCAAGGTGTTCCAACTTATACTAAAGCAGATCCTTACCATGGGCTGGCTAGGGTGTTCCTGCTTCATGGCGGGCGTGGTTGCCGGGGCTGGACTCGGCGCTGCCGGTGCTTGGGGCGCGGGGCTCGGGGACGCTGCGGCGGCCACGCCTGGCACTCCGCCGCCTGCCACTCCCGCTGTACCTCCGAGGGGCTTGCGACCGCGGTAGCTCTGGGAAGAAAGAGGGAGATGAGCTGATGGAAGGCAAAGGGCTATATTGAAGAGGAGTTGTCCACGTCAAAACTGACTGACTCTATAGGGCTTGTTAGGTAATGAAAAGTGCAGCTCACTCGATATTGAGAAGAAAGAAGAGGATTGAGAGAGCCAGAATGCCATGGATTGGCGGAAAAGGCAGTTTAATACGTAAGAAACACACGACCACCATTTTAGACGGAATGTGCCCTTCCAATATTCATATATTTGCTGAAATAAAAAAAAATAAAGACAGTAAGGAAGAAGTAAGAGTAGATAAGAGAAAAAAACTTTGTTTGTAATAATAATAAATGAAGGATTGTTTTGGTGAATGAATATTGACCAATACGAGAAGAAAACAAAACAAATTGACATGGTGACCAATGATTAAGACTGATACATTCAATTGTGTTTAAAGAAAGAAAAAGAGTTTTAAAATGAAAGATCTAATCGAAGAACCAATGTTTAAAATAAAATAACTTTGTTCCCTCTTTCAGTTGTGTGGCTCGTCCGCAATAAGATCGCAACTAAAAGGTACTTATATGGAATTGAACTAAATTGGATCCTATATTTTCAAACATTTCGTCCAGGAAAACTTAGGATTGTATTCTCTAGATGTTGTGAAGAGTTTTTCTTTTTTGTACGCCATTTTGATTGAAAGTAGTAACAATGTTCACATAGGGAAATAACGTAATAATTTTTAAAATACTACAAAATTTAAATGTTAAAGCTCAAATTATGCTAGACGAGTAAAACAAAATAAACATAATAACCAACATTAACGTAATAATCGAGTAGGTTTCTGAACAAGCATTTTCACACAAAACTAGAACCATAACCAATATTATTCCTTATAAAGATTTCTTCAATAAACTGGCCGGTAATAACCGACGAACATTAACGGTAATGCAGCCTATATATCTCAACAGCGTCTTCCTTTTTCAAATCGAGCGCCACGATTGGCCGATTCAAACCGGCAACGACCGAACTCTACTCGATTGCGCTTCGTAATTTTAAGATTGGAAATAGAAAATTCAAAATTACACGTCAGACGCTGTTATTAGTTATTACATGGTGTAATGAGGCTTAGTTACAGTGATTCGATGTGTTTGTAATATAAATAGCGGTTTACCGGTTGGATTGCGCTGTTAATTCGTACCCTACAATGTTGCTTAGCTATACTTAGCGAGCTATTGAGTAAGACTGTTTTTCTTAACCGAGAATTACTATGACGTCATAATATGGTCATGTGAGATTAACATCCAAAGATACTTAAACATCAATCTTCCTAGAAATGAAGAATCTAATGGTCTTTCTAATCCAATAGAGCAACAAAAAATACGCGAACAATTTTATGGCAAAAAATATCAATTTAGAGCTAACGAAACGTGAAACGGTGTAACAAATAGGAATGCATGATTGAAGTGATGCGAAGATGTATGGTTCCGTGGTCAGAGCGGCGTGCTATGGCCGCACGCTACAATGCACCCTGTATAAAGTATATCGGCTACCAGCATATTGCTTATTATAACCCAGTTTTACAATCAACCAATTGTGAAATTGACTGAATAGAGTAACGTTGATTGATTTAAATTTTGGTTAGTAAAAGCTAGAATTAAATGTGTCCTATCCTCTTTTTGAAAAGTTACGAGTTAACATTAAACATAATTCAATCAGGTCCGAATGCCCACACTATTTTCAAAGAATTATCTAGGCGGCTGGTTGACGCTACCCGTGACCAAAAGGCTGGCTATTACCTAGGTCAAAGATTAAGCATTGCCATCCAGCGTGGCAATGCTGCCAGTCTTTTGGGCACGCTCCCAGTCGACAGCGATGGGGAGGAATTTTTTGACGCTTTTTAGTTTTTAGTTCTTAGTTAATTTTTTTTTTTGTAATAGTGTAAGTATGTTGTAAATATATGTAATTAAATCAGTATATTTTAAAATCTAAATTCTAAATTGAAAACGTTACTTTTTAATTAAAAATAATCATGACAACGTGGAAAACGGGAATCTTATAACAAACGAGTATTGTGATCAATCAAATGAAGGCTACATCAACGTAATGGATTAGCCGCTTTTTGAGATTTAAAAGATTAATTACTTTTTGCATTCCGACATAGATATAAAGACAGATTCTGACTGTACATTAAATTTAAATAGGTAGGTACAATTTAAAATAATTATATGTGAAATCTTTCTTATTTGTACCCAAGCTTTTTAATAGAGTTTTATATTTCGCATGCATCTTTTCAAGTGCCAGTTGTTTTACAAAAAAAATATTTGAACTCAGTACTTTTTTTTTTCAAAACAGTTTTTATAATTTTATATTCTTCACTTCGTTGCACTTTTTGAATGCATTTCAATCTTCGTTAATGTTAGTAGCAGCTGTGGCTTCAAAGTGCATTTTAAAAATATGAAATATAATATTTCTGATGCTTAAAAATTGAATGTTATTGAATTCTATTATTATGAAGTTTTACGCAATTGTTAAGAAGACCTTTAATGGGATTATTGATATTTCTATTGAACTTGATATCAGGTAGACTCGAAGGCAAATACGGATTAGTTGGTATTCAATGTCTTGAAATTTTAATCTCAGATTTGGAAAAGGCAAAATGCATGATAATATACATATCAGTCAGGATTATCTTGATGCTAAAATTAGAATTAAAGATGAAAATGTATTGTACTCGCTTGATTCTTTCTCATTAGACTTATAACGCTATCTAAACTTTGAAGAGTCATAGGATGAGATCGCTTTGCTCAAAACCTTTTACTACTGATTCTAAAACTTTTCAGTGATGTTCACATGAAAGTTTAGAGAGCGCTAGTCATTTTTGACGGTGAAAATTTGAGACGTATACACACCGTCACTTCCCAACAATAAGTCAAAATTCAGGCACAATGACAAAGCGAGCCGTACATTAGTCGTAAACAAAGGACTTTTGTCCGGGCCACAAGTTGCCCGGCCCGGGAACATCGCTTTTGTTCAACTTTGTGTAACTGGCTTTAGGCTTTATTTAATTGTCTTTGGGATCTAACGCGGACTGGGATCATAATCCGCTGGTAAAGCCCTAATGTCGGCGGCCACTTAACTGCTATTTATTGTCAACAATTGTTTAAGTTACAAACATTTGAGCTTTTTTTCTCATTATTTAGAGTGTATATTTAATTTTCCAGTTCCTACAAGCTTGAAATAGTGTTCATTTGAAGAAATAAACATCTTTAAGCTACGGCCTTCATAACACGAACGAGAGCTTCAAACGGAACAAATATTTGTATGGCCTAGAAGTTCCGAATCCAGCATTTTATTAATGCTGTTCTGTTTTAAGCTGTTCGAAAAAATTCTTGGTAACAAATAAGTTTTTTTTTATTATCCGTAATATAACATACGAAGGTGCTTCAGCATCTCGTGTTTATCAGCGCATGTGTTCCCCAAGGTCGTGTCTTTGATCTTTTTGGCAGAATATCAAAACCCGTAACACATTTCTTGTGACTAGTCATTAATATCGCACAGTATTTACATTTTCTACAATTCATTGTTTGTTTTGCGAGCAATGATTTACGTCGGTTGTAATTCTTACGATAGTATTTTACGTTGTTTTATTTCAAAATAAATATGGCGGCTGTTATGGGTGAATAAATTTTATTTATGACTCGTCCGTCACGAGATTTCTGTGATAGATATTACGTATTGCATAATTTTTATTTATTTATTGCAGCTGAAGATATATTCAATATTCATTTTGATGATTTTGCCGACATTACATATTTATTAATAGCTGTCATTGGAATAAGATTTTAAAAGGAAATCGTTGACCCTCTCGCCACATTTGCGACGTTTTATCCCCAAAATAGTATTATTTTTCAGTCTAAATTCAGCAATATAGGCACACGTTTAACGGAACTAACCAAAAAAACAATAATTCTCTTCAAAAGTTCAAAACCACCTACAAAACCATAGATTCTTTCCATCGGGAAGCGATTAATGTTATTTCCTTGATAGTGGTTATCAAAATAGGTTGTTTGCCGTGATCGATCAAACGTATTTCGGGTTGGTGGCGAGTAACCGCGACCTACTTAGATAGCGTTATCGCAACGTTCACGTAATTAATGGTGCTATCATACCTTGCCTTCGAAAATACGGCGGAAAGTTTTCTAGGACGGTTTTGATGGTGTTAATTGCAGCAAGAATGTATGCAATTTCGTTTAAACTACAGCACATGTGTGTTTTATATTGTGTAACAATTTTATTAATTAACTGAATCCTGTGAAGGTTAATTATAAAATATCAAACTTCATCAATTAATAACTAACGCTTGAACAACAGATTTTTTTGTAAAAATGGATGTAAGTTTCATCCACACTTCCATTCATGAATGAATAACTATTGGGAAGACTTCTTTGGCAATATTCAAATGTAAATACATAATTCCTTCAACCCCATTTTCAGCTCATTACGAAGAACCAAAAAACTGATAGACACAAACCCCATAGCCGTTTATTACATCCTTAGCGTGCAAAAACCCCCATAAATCCAACACGAAGGTAAATGAATCACCTACAACGACATTACGAGTATTCTCTAGATACTAATCGTTTTACATATCTATAATATTTTGTACCATTATATTTAGTTCGTAAGATATATTTGCAACCCTCTTATAAATTGTGTTTCGTGCCAAAGATTTATGTTTTCACTCCACGCTAATATATTGTGAGATTGCTATTAATTTATCATGTTGTGTGGTTTAGATTCCGCGTAGATGTTAATCGGGGAAATGAGACAAAATTATTTATTGTCAAGTAGTTAACTGTTAACTGTTCTTGTCATTTTAGTTGGCGATACGAGTTTTAAGAACTAGTTAAGATTTTTCATAATAGAGCTTCTCCTAAAACGGATAGAGTAGGTTTAGTGCAGATTTACCAACTGAAACATGGGCTGGGCAGTCTACCTTAAAATACACATAAGTAAGTAGTGAAGACATCAAAAATCTAGTCAGACATTTTTTATCTTTTAACATTTTTAACATTTTGCTAGTTTCCTAAATTCTATGTTGACGGAAAATGATACATTCAACTGTTTAATTTATTTTCCAGCAAAAACGTATCTATTTGATAAATGCAAGGATGCAATCTTTCACCAAATCCATGCTTAACCCTACAATGCATGATTTTTTTAATTGTTGTCAATAAAATATATGTGGTTCTATATAACGTCTAGACATGATAAATGACAAAAATAACAATCAAAATTTGTTATTTATGAAGATATTTATTTTTTCAATTCGGTTCCATATGTGGTACAGTATGCATTAACACTCATATTTGGCTCTTGATTACGAACAATGAACGTAATCATATATTTAGTTTTAGCTCTACTTATTAATGAAATTTATAAAAACAATTGTTGTCTTTGTTCAGTTACAACTCAACACGATACTTTTCGCAAATGCTATCGCGACGGTAAGGCCATAATGAAGGAGTGGCTGGAGAAGCGCCACGGCGCCCTCAGGTTCCGGCTGACACAGGTTCTTATCGAAAAGGGCATTGTGGAAAGTTCCTGTGTCACATAGGCCGGGAGCCCACAACCGAATGCCACCACTGTGGAATCTGCAGCGAGGACACTGCGTTGCACAAGTTGGTGGAGTGCCCAGCCTAGGCAATGCAATGCCGTGACCTAGCAGCGGTATTGGATGCTGCGGAAAATCTTTCACTGTCACCCGTCATGTCCTGCATGGTCAGCAAAGCGGGATGGAATGCCGTCACCTCCTTCTCTGAGGATATGATGGTCGCAAAAGAGACGGTGGAAAGGGAGAAAGAAGCTGCTACCTCTCTTCCTGCCTGCAGCAGACCTAGTGGGCGTCATAGGGTGGCTGTTCTCCGGCCACCATAGAGCGCGGCGTATGGGTGACAGACTAGAGACGTCTATTGTCCTCATAGGAACAGGCCTCGAATCTCTGCAGTCGCTTGGTGACGGCTGGATGACGGGGCCTGCCTTCGAACACCTAGCAAGCCAATACCTGTCCGGGGCGTGGAAAAATGCTCTGACAATTCCGTGCCCTCGACAAAGGGTAAAAAAAGGCAACACCAGGTGGTTCTTAGCTGGTATCAGCCCGGCACTCCCCTACACTGACCCCAATGGAGAATAGTCCATGAGGACTTTCCCCCTGATTAATAAGAAGAAGAAAATTTATTAGTAGTACGATTTCTGGTAACTGGCGTATTGAAAGAACTTCTACTTTGGTGTGATGACATATTTAGCTCTGTAATGCTGGATTGAAGATTTGATTCGGTGGAAGAGTGGTTTTCGGCGAGGGTATTACTGCAGTTGGTAGAAGATAATGGTGCATACCCGGTAGGCTCAATATCATTTTCAGAGTCACTATCTGCACTCATTTTGTTCAAGTTCTCCTTGATTCTCGCCATGTCATCCTCACTTTCCACACTGGAAAAGTCTAGACCGTCTTCACTACCTGAGGGTATATCTAAATACTACTCAATTAACTCTTTGGATAATACCTTCTTCGCCATAATCTGTAGTAAGATCCAACCGAAACAACATATTACAAGTGAACAAATGCATGGAGTACCATATCTGGAACGATATGATAAGTTGGTATATTAGTGCATAAAACAGTAATATTTCAAAAAAAATACTTACCTTCGTTTATTATACACTATTTCCAATGTAAATATATTTTTTTCCGGTTCAAATTATTATTAGAACTATTTTATTAAGAATTTTCAATTTACGTAAACCACGAATTCGAATCGATCATTCAACTTTTGTACGAATCACAATATCAATCGGTAGCTATCGACATCTAGTAATATTTGAAATGGCTAAACCGTTGCTAAAGTCTTAAAGAATATTTCGTCGGTCGATATATGTCGCTACGTATCTTTAAACGAACAGTAGACTCATTTATTTTGTCTGTACCAAATATGGCACAGTATGCTTTGTAGGGTTAAGATTTTCTTCAGACGGAGACCGACCAATATTTGGTTAGTTATTTCGGTTACAAGTTTTACTACGATCACACCACGTGTTGAACGTAAATCTACTATGGATAACATTAAATATTCAAGCTATTACTAGTATACTACCAATGTCGCCCATTAAAGCCCTAACAAGGCCGTTTGTATTATTTCAACTCCCGAATTAAAAAGATGGTCACAGGGGTTGATTTTAAAATGGCTGGAAACGAAAGTAAAGATGATAATGTTTTGGAGAAAGTCTAAAAGATTAGACAAAGAGTGTTACCTCAGAAGATTTTGTACGGTAATGTTCGTTAGTTCGTAGCTAATATTTAAATTCAGGTGCTAGCTTAACAAAACACTTTGAATGAGCTGAAGATGAAGATTATAAATCAAGAAAAGCTATAGGTGCTGTGATAATCAGAAAGCTACAGAGAAAAGCCAAGGACAGGGACGCAGATTAATTCTCGAAGATCAACACAATTCAGAACACAAAGTTCAATGCAATTTTGCGTTCGCAAAGCCAAAATTAGAAAAAAAAAACTCTCGGAAAGAGTCAATGATAGCATTATTGTAAAAGCTGATATGAAGATGTCAGTATTGTCATACGTTAGTCCCAGGTCAGGAGAACACATGTAGGTGTAGTAGACATGGATTACACAAGTGGCAGTCATTGTGGCACACGTGAACCACCACGTTGGCCGGCGGCTATTCTTGTACGCGCCGGGTGTGAGTGCAAGCAGTGTAAGATATGGGAGGAGCGGGGGTAAGCATGTTATTTTGACAAAAAGAAAGAAAGAACTACTTTAAAGAAAGGAGAGAGAAAGGGTGACTGTGTGGATTTTGAAGAAGATGATAGACGGTCATTTGTTTTTGATTTCTATGGAGAGTAGAATGAAGGTACTGAAGAAGTTATTGGTTTCATTTTTGAGGAACAGTTATGTGAAGGTGTAGTTTTGTTAATGAGAATAAGGAAGAGGAGTTGCATAAAAACTGAGGAACTAGATATGCAGAATTTTGTTGAGAAATTATGTTGTCAGCTAGCGACAAAATTATCAAAAGTGAAAATCGCTATTTCCTACTCCCTGTGCTGCATCTAGCCTAACAAGTATATTTCAGTGTTGTAGTTCGTGAATGGCATATGTTTTCTCAGCATATTGCACAAGTTATTAATTTATTTCCTCCATTATTGTAAAGCATATGTTAATTCTGTTGTTTTATTTGCACACGAGTTAACATTCATAATTGAGTTGTTGCATTTTTTTTGAGATGTTGTTTAATTTTGTAAACATTGTGACTAGGAAGCATTGAATTTTAAATTTTAATTTCCACATGCAACTTTAGAGCGTAATGATGAAATTATGATGCAATCATCGTATAAATTGACAATCAAAACTATCAACAAAAAATCCATAAAAAAACGAATCCATGGATAACTTGAAAAACAGGTATAAAACAGGGGCTTCCAAATTTGGCTAACATTGGTAAACCTAAGGCCATAAGAGTAGAGCAAGCCTTAAAATCAATTGTAGCAGATACACAGACTTTTATAGTTATTGCCCCGATATCGACGAATAACAGGTCCATTTTCTATCGTCGTTTCAACGAAACCGCGTATTCGTGGTCGCAGGATGGTCGTTCCACGCGGTGGATCGTCGAACCACAGGCGACCGAACGACCAACAATGGCGCCGCAGTTTGCCGTAAACTGTGTTCAAGGTTTTGCGCATTTGCTCAGCAGCGGTTTGGCGGGCGGACGCTTAAATGCGCGGCTTACCGCTGCCCCAAACGATTTTACCTTCAATAAAGCGCGAAATAGTAACAGGTTGGTTTTCCTCTGCGGGTATTTCAACGCCATTTGCTAACCTAAATCTGGAAGGTCACCATCGACTGTTATGTTCAGCAACTATTTCGGGATTGACATTGTCCGAACTTAATTAATTACTGAATAGAATTAATCAATAATTTATTCAGGGTCTGCCTAATTATAGATTTTTCCGCTAATTAATATTCCGTGACCTTTTCATTTAGTTTAGGCTTTGTAAAATCTAATTTTGTTAAGAACTAATTGAATTCTAAACAAACTATCTGCACGTGGCTAATGTGCTATTTTAAGACAGCCATAAGGATACAGGAAAAAAATCAAGGTTATCAAGTCGAGAAAAGTTTTTTAGGCATGTCTGGACAGGTTTAAGTATTTTTTTTTGGTTTGAAATACGCCTCCTTTATGCCTGTGCGAAATTAAAATATATTTATTAAAACTATATTTTTAAAATAGACACATTTCATTAAAGCATAGTCACGCAATTCGATGAATCCGATTCAGATTTTAAAACTTAGGGTCATGGCACTTTGTACCGGCACCGCTCCAACCCGGCAAATAACGTGTCATTTAA
>NWSH02000078.1:4526122-4547402 GCA_002382865.2 Heliothis virescens | reverse complement strand
AGAACAGATTCTAACGTAGAGCTCACTGTGAGTTCTATCGTCCCACGATCAAGCAAGAGCAAGGAATAGTTTTATTGTAGTCTCTTTATATCTTCAAGAGTGGGAAATCACAATATTCAAAGTATTTTACCATCAATTATCTTAGTATACTAGGATTTGCTCATGCAGGAAGGATAAATTCTAGAAGCATGGTTATAGTATGTTTTTGTTGTTAGAATTCAGGGATACGGTTAATTTATTGAATTGTAGGCATACAATAATTCACTACTCAAATATTACAAAAATAGGTGGATCGTTTTAATAGCTTATTTTGTCAAGCTAATTAATAAAATAAAAAAAAACTTTTTAATAACCTAAAAGTTCGGAATAACGATAATTACGTGAAATTAGGACAAAATAAGGCCAAGAGCTGTATCTCAAAAAATAAACTGTTGAAGAGAAGAATCTGATTGCTAGATCTGAATCAGAGACCACATATAGTAAACAACAGCCTATGAAAATCCATTGCCAACAAAAAAAAAGTCATTTTGTTCCCCTTGTGTAATCTTCAATATACAGGACATTTCGCGCATGGTAATTTTATTTGTCTAGTTTTGATTGTCATGACTGTTTTCAAATCCCGATATTTAATGATAATCTCTGAAAATAGTAACCGTGTATTAACATAGACGATTTCGACGTATGGTCAATGGTAACTTTCATATTAATTTTTGTTTTTGAACGTAATTTTAATTTTAACGTAACTCGGGCAAGGAAGTTGTATTTCATGGGTGATTCGTCATGACTGTTTGCTGGGGGCCATGGAACACGCGCTTTTCTTTATAAATTTCCATGTCTCTCAAACCAGAACTATCGGATTAAGAGAAAAACACGATACAAGTAAGATGATTTATGACATGTATACATAGTTAAGGTTATTGCCTGTAAAATGAATTATCAAGTGAACAAAAATCTTTAACTAATATGTAATGACAAAACGGCAATCAAACAGCGATCATCCCTGTATTACTCAAGTACGATCTCCGGTTTTTGGGTGTTTTACAAAACATGCGAAAAAATGCTTGGGTAAATTGTGACGGGATAATAGTGGGCTAGGATAGAAAAAAACGATGAGGAGCAATGCAATAAATAATATAGAAATGGGGAGAATGTCGTATACTTATCTTTACCTTCTCCGCGTATCTATATATAACTATAGTCGGTGTAATTGTAATAAAGCAACAAGGACAATCATGAGCAGCTGAGGTATAAAAAACCTCGGGGACTTTTAACTGAGATCACGAGTTCCCCTGTGTATTCAGCTTCACTGGAATAACCCGCCACTCTCGCTCTGGTTTTTCTATAGGCTACACACTAACATGCAAAGGTTTATGTTATCAGTACTGAATTTATACTATCTTTTTTGAATTATTCTTAAAAAAAGATATGTAATTTAAATTAATATATTATATTAAATTCCATTAATAACGACCAATGTCGACTTTATATTCAATTTTATTAGCGTGTCCCAGTTATCGTCAAAAATATACATAAAATTACGAGTACTGGGTCAAGCATGGTTATACAAGTACCAGTACATGTCACCCGGGATAAAATAATCATAATGAACAAAATATCTCAATTTTATAAGTTAAATCGATAGATTGATAATTAAACTACTTTACCAAATAATCAAACTAACGAAACAGCCCANGTACTGGGTCAAGCATGGTTATACAAGTACCAGTACATGTCACCCGGGATAAAATAATCATAATGAACAAAATATCTCAATTTTATAAGTTAAATCGATAGATTGATAATTAAACTACTTTACCAAATAATTAAACTAACGGAACAGCCCACTACGCCGACAACACAAGACATCTAATGTAGTAAGTCGGGCGTCAGATTCAGTACCTGAATTAACAAAAATATACAAATTTCCTTAGTGCTCAACTTTGATTGCTCATTATTTAGACGCTATTACAATTTTGACAGAGGTTTGTCACTGTAATTATAGCATATATAACCAAAAATATTTTGCAATTAAAAACTTTTAGTAAGACATGGCTATAATTAAATAATCGGCATTTTTTCAAAAACTGACGACTATTGGGACACTGTCGAAATTACCAGCGTTTACCTTAATTCATTAATTTGCAAAACAATAGCGGACGTTGCGTCCTCTCATTATAAATACAATAGGAGCTAAATCGCTACAGTGACAGCATATGGGTGTCATTCAAAACTCTTTGGAATAATCCTAAAGTCCATGTGATAGATGATTGTGACGCGCGGCATTAGTCTCGGCGCAGACGGGCACCGGAGAATGTGTAGCGGCGGCGTGCGACGGCTGCTCACGCATAGTTTCACGCACATCCGAGCTCCACGGCCGGGTAAGTCGATGGGTAAAGTTCAAGGGCCGTCTGCCCCGCGTCTACGCGTATTCCCGAGCGACCGGATATATTTCACCCGCACTTGGCACCCGGCTTACCAGTTCTTTGCACGAACACCCGAGGTGTAAACACGCCAGAGAAAGTTCACACGTTCGTGGTTTAACGACGGTTTTATTGCCACTAGACTGCAGCTAGACTATTGCTAGTTTAATTTTATATTTTTACTTCGCGGAATTGGCCATTCAAAACGTTGTACTTACACAATTTTCTCGGCGCGTTATGGTTGCGCGTTATTGCGAACGTTACGGCGCTTATATGTACTACGTTTCCGTCGGCAACGATAAGCTTATCTTATCTTGGAAGTTCGTGCGGAAATATTTTCAAGTTATTTTTTTCCTTTTAGCGAAAATGGAACAGTAAATAAATCTGTATTGAAATAAACAGGCAAAAGAGGTAAACGTCCGTATTGTCGGCGCGTGACGGCTCCAAGTTCAAGGGCGGGATCCGCAGGAGTGCGGGATATCTTACGCTTGTCTACCCGATCCGATCCCGGGGGCCTCGCTCGGGAAATATGAGGAGGGCGCCCCGGGAGCCCGGGACCGTGAATGAAGTCATTTGGTTCTGTTTGTAAACAACGTTTAGGATTGCTCTTTGATTGTTTGTACTGATAAACTTTGAGAGACGGCTGTAGAAAATTCCAAACTTTCTCCTGGAAAGGTTAATTGCATTTTAAATGTTATCGTTTATGTGGCCTAGTAACATTATGATTATCGTTTGAGGCGTTATTAATCTTGTAAGTTGTGGCACCTATCATGTCGACTCATGCAGATAGTAGTCGAGCACCACTTTTGGCCAAGGTCGTGGTAAATCCTAGCAATAAACAATTATGATAGCACAGTACGTAGTACACACTAGTGTGAGTTTTCTCCGGCACGTGGGGCATGAATGGAATAATATGGATGTGACACGTAGCATGCGTGACTGGTCGCCACGCGGTCTCAGCCACTTACTTGCGATTACGTTCATATAAAAACAACTTGTTACTATCGATTGCTTTTTGTTGTTGTTGATACGAATCAGCTGGTTGCTCAACGAGTTCTGACTCACTTGCTTAATTGGTTGTTGGAGTGAACTTGCTACTGCATTTTCACACCTTATTGAGTCTCTTTAAAGTCAGTGAATGTAGTCTTTTTATGTCGTTAGATGTTACTGTTCTAGAAATAAATCGAGTTTTTATTTCGATCAGATAAGCATAAAAATAGCTATCTAATCACGTGCACTATAAGTTCTATAATAACATTATCTTTCACTTTGTAATAGAATAGTGACCTTTCTCGGCTATCCACGTGGCTTATACCAAGCGCGATACTAATCAAATTCTAAAGCCGAGTATAAAAATACATTCTGGCCACTAGAGAATGTAAAAAGCAAAGAAGTAAAAAAAATGAAGCGTTGAGGAAAAATTAAAAAGCCATTACGGTAGCCAGAGCCGCTTTGACACAACTTATGACGGTTTTCACAAAAAAATGCAAATATCACCTCATTTCTTTGTACGTAGAAAGTTCATGGTGAAAGTACTGGGTTCCGCTGGTACATAGGAACAGTAACTACGTGTAGTTAACCCTTATGTGCTGTACCACGGTTTACTGCCATTCAAACGATCGTAAAATCTATAAAAGGTGAACTTCGCAGCCGTTTTATGATCACCATGATATACTGAGACAAGAAGTAATAAGACGTATTTTATAGAATTTACGACTAAATGTTACGAAAAATTAAATAAAATATTTCTTAGGCCTACTTAAGTTCGGATGGAAAGGTCTTTTTTGTTACAAATTAAGCTCGAGCGAAACATCTTTTGTCAAAGTTTTAAATACTGCCACCTTTAGTGAAGTTCTCGACATTATACCGGCTTCATAATCTTTTGTGTTGAAAGTGCTCGAGTTTTTAAGAAAACACTTCTTGTTTATAAAATTAAATCTCGCTCGCGTTGCTGGCTCATCTCGCAAGATTTACATCTAAAGATAGAACCTTATTAAGTACAATTAAGATGTTAATTCTGTGAATGAAATATACTAGTATCACGTCTAGCGTCTGAGTTAATATTTCAAAAGCAAAATAAACACATTAAAGGTGGCAGGAGCCGCGAGACCGGCTAATTGCAGTTGATATGACTCGTAAAGTCAATTATGGCGCTCGTGAAAATGTCCAGAATTAAAATTTACGTTTACGGTTAAAAGCCCTATGTACACATTTAACTGTTTTTTATATTTTTTATGATATCCAATGGCTAATGTCAAATAGGTGAGACCACACGCAGGTAGTACAAAAATAAACAGCCTAAAGACGAAACGGGTTTCGTCATCTTTTTTTTTTCAGAAAGTTAAGCACGAGGTGCATCTCGAGACGAATCGAGACAGAATCGATACTTAAATCTCGATATTATAGCATCAACTTCAGATAAAATATGTTCAAAGTTTTAATGGATATAAATTAAATTACAATTCCCAACAAAAGCCGCGGGAGTAGCATTTTGTTTTAATTTATTATCCTTAATGCAACACGGAAAAGGTTCTGCGTGGACAAAAGTGAAAATTTATAGCTTTCAACGTGCAGAGAATTTTCCAATTATCCAGACTCCTGGCGTCGGGCTGCCGACATTATTGATTTTCACTTTTTATGCGACCGCTTGTCCGCAGACAGCTTTTATGGTTTGTTTTAAAAATACACCGGCTTATTAAAATAATGCTTCGTTCGTTAAATACAGGCACGATCACTCATTCTGATAGCCGTTGAACAAAAAACCCTCTACAAAGTAGACAACGTTTTTTGTACTTTTAAACAATTTATGGGTCCAATTTTCATTACCGATTCTTTTCTACCTGAACGAATGCATGAATATTAAAACATTTACTCAAGAAGTCACGGTTCGGAAATGTATTAACAAATATTAAACGTGTAGCGCAACATTTTGTTAATTAAAACGCGCCGGCCACGTATAGCGCCGTCAATGAATGTTAATTCCATTTAGCTCTGTGAATGGGGAAATAACATAGTGCGGTTTGAGCGTGGTCCGAAACGATTTGTGTTTCCTAGTAGCGAGTAGAGGTTATCTGTTCGCGGCCAGATGCGTGGGCCACGTGTTTTTATTTACAACAGTATCAAACATCGACCCGGCATAACGCACGATCGGCACGAGCTCTCAATGGATCGAGGCCAGCCACCGAGACTGACCTAAATTTTTATTCGCCACGCATAACTACGACCGTGTCGTCACATGCCAACATTGGTCACTAGCACCACCAGGCTGCATACCCCACGCGCGACTTGTTTCAAATTTAGAACGCTATCGGCAGCCATGTTTTTTATTTTTTACCAAAGAGGTCAGAGGTCGTTACTGAAGAACCTCGTAATATTATTCTATTAAAAATGGGCGAATCAGAAACCGGGGCATTAGATAAGCCGTATCTAGAGTACACACACACAATCTAAATCGACTATGTTGTGTAAACTTTACATCATGATAAGAGATAAGGCAGAGCTATGAATCAGGCGACGAATATTAGTTATTGACGAGAGCTAAATATTTTTAGCTGAGAGGAAACTTTTATCTTATCGATTTGGGACTTTAAAGAGCTTATAGCAGTACTTATTTTGTTATTGTTTTCGCTGATTCATCTTCTAGTTATTATGGAAAAGTAAACTTACGTTCTATTTTAGAACGGAAATGCTTTGAGCGTAGATTCGGTCCATTTTCAATATGGAGTGCGTACGTGACGAATAACAGAAATGTACGGAAATGTGTTCGAATTGTTGAGATAACGATGAATATTAAGTAGGCATCATTTAAATAAGTATATTTTCAAAATAAGTATTGTTTAAGGAAAAATGTTTGTTGTTCCTGTATACTAAAATATTCAGATGGGCTTTATCTCTTTCGTTTGTTCAATTAGACTAAGTACTAAAGCTTTAAGGCTTCTGAGATTCTTCTTAACAATACTGCTGCTAGCATGTCGGTTGATATGGTTTATCATTTCATTGTTATCATGTGTCTGATGCAAAACGCAGTCATCGCAACCTTATCAAATATATGCAGCATTTAAAACTATCTAGTTTGTTTTAGAATAATCCAGTTTGGCTTGAAAATCTCAAAGTATCTTAAAATTTCGTTCGCAATTTCATCCGCATCCAAAAGGTACTTTATCCTACAAAAAACGCCTAGCTTATCACCTCATGCCAAACATCTCAATCGGTTCAGGCGTTTCAGCGCAATATCGTAACAAACGAACTCTCGCATTTAAGGTTTATTCAAAAACACGAGGAAGCTATAATAAGTCTCCTAAAAAAACAATTTACAGTTCAAATGTACATTATTTGATGAATTTATAACGAGCATAAATTGTGACGACCTTGCTCAAGATTTAAATGTACCATTTTATAGCCAGTAAATCAAATAAAACGTTATATCAAGATACATTTCGGTGTAAATTAAAAATATATATATTTTAAGAGCATCGTAAATACCATTTTACTGTACTTATTCAGAAATGTGTTGTATTTTATTATTTTTCGAGCGTATTGTTTTGGGTATTTTTATTTTACGGCCGCGGAAAATGTTTTTCCGTAATTTTGAAATTTTCTCTTTTGCGGCGTATTTTTAAATGGCCAACATAAAACGGCAAAATGAAATATTTTGTTTCTTTATAACTAATACATAAGTCCTATATCTAAGTATTAGATTTTTTTTAATTCAATTCTTACTTTTTTTTCAGGAAAAAACTCTTCTTGGCAGTTAGTCGATAAGTAGGTAAATTATATTTTGTGATTGACATAAAAAAATTAGGCATTTGTGTGTTAGAATTTTCCGAGTCTTATAGACAGTTACCTATCCCGATAAAGTAACATGGCCGTTACGATATCCGCAATCGGTAGTAAGGCCCTAGTAATCTGAAATTTTGGAACCAAAAACTTGTCTATTATATTAGGTACAAGAAAATCTCTATCTTTGATCTCTACATGAATCCAAAAAAAGACAAACAAATCCAGCAAGATGAAGAATTTCTGGTATCTATCTGATGAAAAATATGGTACAAAATGGAAATCTGGAAAGTCTGAAAAAAATATGGTACAAAATGCCCCGGAAAATCTATATCGTAACATACATTTAATTTTTATTTCATCACCAAATCTTCAGACTACTGGATAAATTAAGAGAACAGAGAAAAAAATGGAGCTACCCTGAACAAGTCTATCACCAAGTAAAAGAAGTAAGTATAAAACTCTACCCAAAAAACCTTATCTGTAACAAACATGTCGAACAACGTTAATTAAATTAGTTATTTACCGCCGTTACGGCAATTAGAATTAATTGCTCAAATAACCATATCTTATTAAGATTAATTAAAATTTAACAAAGGTACATGCAGTGAGTCAGAAACCACACAGTTAATTGTGAATTCAGCGCGATGTCGTATGGGAAGCGATATTCGAAGTTATTGGTTAAGTTGAGTATGATCGTAGATGTCCGTCATGCTATGCTCGGCTCCAGCCGTCAGCACGAGCACATCGCTCCACATTCATCGCCGCGTCTTGCTCGCGTGCCACCGGGAGTATTGACCTTTTAACTAAAGCGATTTAGCGCAATCGAACCGGTTCCATTTTCCCATCATAGATTTTTACCATCACTCATAAACTAACCATAAAACAATACAGCAAAACTTAAACCTACCTCAAAACTTCTGAGCGAAGCTTGACCGACAAAATCCAAGGCCTCGTCAAAAAATAAAAAGAAAAACACAACACACGCGACGTTGACGTGCAATCCAAAATCAAATTTGCGCGGGAAACCGAGTTATAGTGATGTGCATCGGGCGATCGGCGATCGATAGGTGCAGCGGGAATCGATATGTTACGTAAAGCGCGTTGTGGGCCGGCGTCGTCGCACGTGACTGCTGGCCGTGTGACGGGACGAGCGCGGCAAGCGCGGCCGCGCCCCGCGCCCCGCCCGCACCGCCCCGCGCCCCTACATACCTATACCAGACGTTTGATAAACAAATTACAAATTTTAGATATACGTCGAGATGAGCTGGGCTTTAATAGCTTGTTTTACAAGTCTTTTATAAAAACGTATAGAAGAGGCGCTTATGAAATTCTTTCACTTCGTTATTAAACTTGTAATGAAGTTTTGTAAGAAAGTAAAAGTTTTGCCGTAGTATTTTATTTATGGTTGATTATTATGTGGTTGTAAACATTTCGAATTGAATCGTTTAGTTATCATTGGACTGCGTAATGTGCTTATGGGTCATGATACCTATCTTATGGTATAATTCTTCTAAGCTACTTCTACCTACTCTACATATAGGAATTTTCTGTTCCTCAATCTATAACCTACATTTCGATATTTCCATCTTTGTCTAACATACTAGCAGTAACGTGTAAGCCGATGGTACTATTTACCTTCTTACTATAATCTTAACTAAGGAAGATAAGACCTAGCAAGTTTTAAGCTCAGATCTTCTAGAAATTCAGTGAATACTAAAATTATCTCGATTGTAACGGTCGACTGCGTTTCAAATTCATACTCGATAAAATTGTGGAAATATGAATATGAAGTACCTATCGCAAGCGTATTAGCGTATTTGGATTAACTTTTCAATAGCACTCATTAATACACTCAGGAATGTAGTTTTCTAATACTCGACTAGATGTTTAGCTAACATACAATTAAACCTAGTCGGAGACCTTTTTATGGTGACAAAATTTAAAAAAAGATTTCATCACATCCCTAATCCTAAATCATACCGCCTGAAATGACGAAAACATCCATAAAAATCTTAAAATGTTATCGAATTTTCCGAAAATGTCGCGTCACGTTTTCCTGTCGTTATAATACGGATCTCTATATAATATAATATATAGGTAGGTACGTATAAAGTGATTAATGAACGTACCTAGTTATATTATACCCGCGTATATTGTCGTTACTCGGAGCGGCCTCGATTTTATTTTGATCGGATCGGCATACTATATTGAATATTGGTAGGTCAAGGATAAATGTTAATGCGAAATTTTGATATATCTAACGCTTACAGAATGAGGGGTAAAGTATTCAAACTTAAACAGCAACTGTATTTTAACTTAGATTTGTTACAAAACAAATTTGCTTTATATATTATCTCGAAATAAACGCTAAATTGAATCCGCTCGACAATTCTTAATAACAAATTGTTACAACATTAACTAAAATTAGAGTCAAATTTATTGTGTACCAGAATTATATTTTACATTTATACGACAAATTTGTTTTCATTAGCGTCACAGTTAATGAGCAATTAGATCGCTACGAGTTCCGGCGTAGCGGCGGCGTAGCACATCGTAGAACCGTTTCACTCGAGTTTCGCCGCGGTGCTTATGCAAAAGAGGCCAATATTTCATCGCTCCTCCGTCTATTGCAGCCAGCATTATCATAACAATCGCTTACACTATGTACAAGTGTTTCTCATGTAATATTATTACCCATATATTTACTACAACTGCTACGACGTAGCAATTCTATTAGATTAATTTCTTACGACCGGTAATGTCAACATCTAGTTCAAACGGTCAACGATGTAATAAAATTAATCGATTCTATATCGATTACTTGTCTCATATAGATACTATCGCTGCCAAGGAAGCGAGATAGCTCGATACGATACCATCACTGACATTGCACGCTCGGAAACTTATTTTTTTTTAAGTTTTCTCAAACGGCGTTCGGCAACAGCCAGTAAGGTTGATTTTCATTGAAAGGTTGTATAGCTTAAAGCTTATTGTTAAACCAGTATTGTATTAGAGTAATGCCGAGAAGTTTGGACAGACATAGACGCTCGTCTATATCTATGTGGTAGACAGAATTATTCAGCTGAATATGCAATTAAACGAGGGCAGTTGGTGCAGCGAGTGCGAGCGAGACGGAGCACCCCGCCACTCGATATTATATTGAACAACTTTATAACTACGTGTATTAGACGAACGAGTTCCTACAACGTTTTCTCATTTCCCGGGACGAAACTTTTCTAATATTATAGTTTCATTCATATTGTCGGTAGTTTCGCGGAGTTTTCTTTCGTGGAAAATGAAAGACCATTTCCATAACTATTATTTCGCTTTTATAGCTTTGTTAGTTTCTTTCGCTTCAAATAGATTTGTTAAAGTTTTCTACTTTATCGTTCGGAAATAATATTTGTTCTTCGGTGTTGGCATGTTATTACTTATAGGCTGAAAGGAATATTGATCGGCTGCCTGATTATAATATTCCTGACGAATATATTTAGATAAATCGTTTTTATTTTGTTGAACCGAATATATTTTTTGTTTACGTTGACCTGTTTATATTAGAGCAGGATGCATAATGCATTTCTGTATTCATGATTCATAATGTATTAGTCAAAATTCAAGGGTCTGACACAACTTAAGAGTTGGTCAAATAAAATATTGAGGTAACGAACGAAACCTGATTATAATAAAAAGGTATACGATAAATGAATATACTCGTAACTACCGGTTTGTGAGCAAAAAGGTTCGCAATGCTGGAATTGGCAGACGCTGATGAATTTTTGTCTCTTCCATTTTTAAATATCGATTGTTATCTCATTGGATGTTTTGCAATATTGCAGCATTGAGAGGATAATATTCGGAAAATACCCTTCGACTTCCATGGTTATAAAATACCATTCCTAGCATTTTTTTTACTTCAAGTTACTAATTATAGCTAGTTACTTTTACAATATTTCACCTTTTAATAAAAACATTTGTAGTCAATTAATAAATAGTTTGGTGTAACGAAATAATAGCCAGCTTAAATAAAACGACATAAAGTTACGGTTAACAATGTATTTTTCCTTCTTTAAATATTTGTAATAGTTACTATTATTGGTAGAATTAAATGGTAGTAATTTGAGGCCGTGATTGGCAACATTACTGGGCTGTAGCTCCGCCATTATTTCAATTATGACTATTACACAAATTGCTGGTATCGACTGCCTAGTTTACTAAAGGCAATATTTAAAACAGTAAACTTCTTGTCCCTATATTTACTTACTTTGTTTTACTTGTAAGAAATAAGTTGGTATTTCTGCTCATAGACTTACTTATAAGACCTATTCAATAACTATTGTTGAGTACTAGTAAATAAGGTCTATTCCTATAAAATCTATATTTCAATTTATTTAAAATCAAATGGTAAGTCATGCATGCTCAAATTATGTTACACTAGCTTCCGCCAGCGGTTTCACCCGCTTTCCCGTGGGAACTACTGCACGCACCAGGATAAAAAGTAGCCTATAACCTTCCTCGATAAATGGGCTATCTAACACTGAAAGATTTTTTTAAATCGGACCAGTAGTTCCTGAGATTAGCGCGTTCAAACAAACAAGCAAACTCTTCAGCTTTATAATATTAGTATAGATTTATTATTGGTTTTGGTAATGCAACGACAACTTTTCCTATATACATATAGGAAAAGTTGTCCTTCCTTGATTACACCTTCTTAAGCCCTCATTTCATAAAAACCTGATTTATAGTCTGACCGTTTTTTGGTGCAGTTGACATTTGCTGTCAGTCAGTACAAATAACTCAGTCTTCCCTTAAAAACTGACAGCTGTCAACTGTACAGTCGACAGCAAGTCAGTGTACCCAAAATCTGTCATATCTATCAAATTCTACCAATCGAACATTAACCTTCCACTATTGTGATAAGGTTGAAAATCAATCGCAGAAATTTGACAGATATGTGTACACTTATTTTCTGTCGACTGTACAGATGACAGCACATCAAATTACCACAATCTGTCAAATTTCTGCAATAGATTTTCAACCTTATCACAATGGTAGAAGGTAGATGTTCAATTGGTAAAATTTGACAGATTGGTATACGTTAACCTACCGTTATCTGTACAAAAGATTCGGTAGCACTATAGATTCTATAACTTCAATTATTACGAGAACACTGATACCCATTACATGGAAATGTTCCCCATAAATGATTTCATTTATGAAGTACAAACAAGCGTCGTAAGAAAATAACATAGAGTGAAGCACCAAGATGGAATTGAATGTAAATGTTGATTTTTAATTATATGGAGCTCTGCAATTTATGCACAGACGTGTCTCAGTTTTCTATGTAAACACGAACAAGCTCAATTTGTGTTCGGAAATGTGCAGCTAACGAACCAAATTCGTACGTATAAATTATGTTTTTTTTTTGTGGTAAATGGCAGTGTGATGTGTGTTGCTAGGAAGATTTTTTAGACGACATTCGTGTTTTTGCAAATGCTAAATAAAAATCAGTTAGGTAAGGGAGATAATAAACGTCATTAAGAATAAAAGTCTCCTAAGTGAATGCACCTCATTTAAAAATAAAAACTCGCCCACCTAGATTTCTATTTAAACAAAAACTAACTAGACCAACAAGTACCTCAGTAATAACGACACCGGCGGCCAAAGTTTCATTAGAAAAAGTTCTTTTGTCGTCGACTTAAACTTAGTTCACAATGGTCGTAATTAAAAGTTGGCGGGAATGCGCCGGTGACAGCGGCAATCCGCCATAATCCCGCCGCCAGAGGGCGCGCAAAAAGGGCGCCAAACTTGCACAGATAAACAAGTTCCCGCGTTTTGTTGCATTCACTTTGATGTGGTCTAATGCAGTGGTTTGTTTTAATGGAGTTTGTTGAATGCTGATATGTTGGCATTGTCTTTTGATGAGCTTCTCGCCGGCTCACTTTTAAGGCTTCGCGTTCTTTTTGTTTAACGTAAACAACGGCTGTTTATACAGGCTGCTCTATTGTACTTTTAAATTCTCTTATTCGATTATTCCTATTCGAATACGTTTTCCTTGCACCACAACCAAATTCTAATTACTACATAAACTAAACAGGAATACATAAATTCCCGATACACATATATAAACCAAATATCACTTTACAAATTAATGACCATACGATACGGAAATTAAGCGGCGTACAGGCGAGCGAGTGGGGGTAGTCTGCCCCCTCCCCCAGACGGAGTGGGGGGTTAGAATAGCAATCTAGGGAGCCTGAATAGTCTGGGCGGTTGAATGAAATATCTAGCGTTGCGGACTGGCCATCAGGCCTACGAAAATGCATTAGGCTGGTAGATGAGCCTTGCGTTTAGCGTGGAACTAAACGCACGCAGATATAGACCGTGCGGTATCTCTTATTGATCGCCGAACACTCGCTGCGTCCGAATTATTGTACATTCTGACTTCCTTATATCGTGTCTCGCCGGGATTTTAGCTTTTATATGCTTTTTGAACGTGGTTTGACTGATTTAAGTACTTTTAATTGAAATAGAGATATAAATGTCTGTAAAAACAATCAATATAGGTACTACCTAGGAGGTTTAATTAAATGAACTTCGTGTTCCAATACAGAAGTCGTTCAAGTTCGTTAAAAGGGACATAAACTTTTATTGAAGAAAGAAATTTAATTGGCACATTTATTGAGCTAAATATCCATGTTTGTAACGTTCTAATTAACGCAATATATCTCGCAATCTAATAAGAATTCAAATTGTTTCTAGTACAAACATTATTCCATTATTAGCGACGGCCAACGTGATATATTATCAAGTTAAAATTAAATTAATTTCATCCCCTCTCCTTCTACATTGTAGCAGGGTTGCCAATATATACATATATTTTTTCTGAATATGTTGCTATACGTTTACGTTGATAAAGATCGAAGTTGCGTTTAGTTTTCTGATTTTAGTTCGAAAGGACCATAGATAATTTATAAGAAGATCTACGTTTTCATGATCATCATTTATTCAAAACATATAAATATTTTCAAATAGCACCCTTCGAACAAGATTTTCAACCGCTTTCTTATTGATTCTAAACAGCAGTTACAGTAGTAAATATATTTAAAAAAACCTAGATTATTTTCGAATCTGGTTGAGAATCAATTAATTCAACACGCATCAATCACAAAAATCCTACATAATATTATATTCTTATATCGAAACTTCTATCCGAACCCAGGCAGCTTCGTTCGTTGACAGTTGTCTGTAGCAGCCCTACAGAGCGCTATCTCCCTGATATATTGAGGATGTTTAATTAAAATATCTTTAAGTGATTTACGACACTATCGATAATGTTAGGTTCAAGGCTGATTTATCGAACCCAAGATTTATATACGTCCGTAAGATACGTCATTATGATTCATTTGTTTATTCTCTGTTTAATATAGTTATTTAAGTTACGTCTTTGCACATTCTAGTAACTAATACTGTAGTAAAGTGTAAAATAGATTGACGATAAAAATATCAAAAGTAAAACATTATTGGATAGAAAAACACATTTAAATAACAACCTATCTATTTTGTCTATGTTACTCTATAGACTATTCGATAAGTAAGTTTTTAACCGTCTTCGAAAATTTTTATGTCGTTCTTTGTAGAGGTAGGTCAAAGTTAAAAAATAAAATTAGTACTTAAAAATTATTTTTAAAACATGACAAATACTTGTTACTATGTAGGCTATAACACCCTGCATTACAAAATCTAACTTTTATGCAAAAAGCGTTTATCTAAAACATGGACAGATCCACATGTTCATATCTTTCACAGATGTCTGGGAAAAATCTTACAACCGATTCCCATATCTGTCTCAAATTGTAAACATTTTCAAGTAAATGCAACTCGTTTTGATATAACATCTTTTGTTTTGCAGTTTTTGAGATTGTTATGCCACAAACGGTCGTATTGCTGATGTTGGGAGATCTTTGGTTACTAGTAAATAAACTTTTTCGTTGTCTGTATAGAAGGATAATAAAAAGCATTTTAAAAAAAGAAGTTTTCCTCCTTTTTGTTCTTTTTTCTCTTAAGAATATAGAACTTTGAACTTCCAAATTTAAATGGTACTCCGCCAAATGTCGCTAAAAGATATTTTTCACATAATACCAGGACTCATCATTTTTATTAGCCGCTACCAACAATGGGTATTTATAAGAGTTTTATCGGGAAAATTCGATTCATTGCAGTACCGCCGTGCCCCGGGATACCAATTTCCCGAGAAAATTAAATTTTCCGTTCACCCGGAAAAAGTTAAGGCCCCGAACGGTGACTTGTACGTTTTTATGTTTCTACGGCCGGTAGTACGGGGTTTACAACTATCGTAATTTAATATAGAACGTTCTATTTTAAGATACCTACGTTTCTTTTTGAACGGTTCTTCAGGTCTAAATAAAAAAAATGTAGGTACTACCGATTTTTGTACTTTCATTTTATTTTTATTTTTTTGTAGTATTGGGTAAGTGAGTATAGCATTGTGAAATCCTATAATTTTACTAGCTTCTACCAGCGGCTTCGCCCGCTTCCCGAGGGAACTATTTCCCGTACCTGGATAAAAAGTAGCCTTTATGTAATTCTGATATATAAGCTACATGTCTGCCAAGTTTCATCAAAATCCTTCCAGTGGATACTGAGATATGCAAACAGACAAACATTCAAACATACAAATATACAAACAGTAATTTTTTTTTGTCGAATTCTTTTTTTTTTTCTTAGTAACCCTACATATTTTGTTTTGTAAAAATATTTAATGTACAGGCACAATTTTTTAAACTGTTTTATTATATGTATAGATATAGATACCTTCCACCCCTCTCTCCAGTTCAAAAATTCACGTTCAAAACACACTTAAGCAAACGTGAAAGTAATATCACCGTGAAATACAAAGGATTACCAAAATACCCAGGACAATTTGATAACATAAATATTGAAAACGGCAGTAAAACGCACGGTCGGATTTTACGTTATATACGAAAATTTAAGCCGGTAATAAAACAGATTTTCGAGCGTACCCGGGTAATCCACGATATATTAAAAGTCGTCTGCTAAGCCTCTTACGATACACGAGGCGTTGTTCAAGAGAATAAATACCGTGAAATAATATTTCTTTGAATTTAATTCCATTCATGGATTGGAAACAACCTAAACTGTTGTTTCAATTATTACACTGAAAATTGAAAAATAAATAAATAATAGCTTTTTTTCCTATATTTTCTTTTTTCAATTATTTTCAGTCTACCACAGATCTAACTAACGTTGTATAAAGCTTCAGGAACCCCACAATAAGCAACAGTAAAAGAACTGTTTTTTTTTCATAAAGTGTATCGTGAAAATTCGCGCACCTTTTCAGTATGATCCAAACACGAAGTAAAATCTGTCTATCAATTCGACATGTGACCTAAATATATTTTTTCTAAGACTTTTATTCGTAAGATTTTACAATTTAAACCGTTTTGCATATCGTACCTAATGTCCGTCTTACATTTTTTCATTCGCGGTAAATATTTAAATGAAACATAAGTTTTTTTCACGTAGACCAGAGATAACATGTAAATGCGATGGAACTTTCTGGATATATTGACATGTGACATGAATTATTCACAAACTGTTACATTATGTATATTTTATTATGTAGAACAAAGACCATTTAAAGCATGTTATTATGTTTTTTTATTAAGATTATTTCATTTTGGGAATAATTTATTTCTTTGGTCGTTACATTTCAAATCGATAGATGTGTGGGTTTTGATATATTCTAAAAAAAAAAATAGGTTCTGATTTCACGTCTATTTAAATAATATTTCCTTAAAACTCGCTCTATAAAAGGCATTCAATCGTCTATAACAGAAAACGAAAAATCCATTTACAGAATACCATAATTTCACGCTAAGCAGGGTTGTTTGCATTTTGCTCCATTCTTTTGTTTAGCAAACTTTTGAAACACGAACATCGATTCTCAAATGCATCCACGGCTTTTCTATTTATAAATAAATATTACAGTAAAAAGGTACTTTAAGTTTCATTTTGCTCCACGAATAATTTAAATAGAAAATTATTTTATATATTTTTATGTCTCAATGTTCCCCACGTAAAAAGCAACGAAATATTAAAAATAGAATTCAAATTGTTTCTAGTCAACATTATTCCATTATTAGCGGACGGCCACAGTGATATATTATCAAGTTAAAATTAAAATTAATTTCATCCCCTCTCCTTCTACATTGTAGAGGGTTGCCAATTATACAATATATTTTTTCCTGAAATATGTTGCTATAAGACGTTACGTTTTTGTAAAGATCGAAGTTGCGTTTAGTTTTCTGATTTTTTAGTTCGAAAGGACGCATAGATAATTTAAAGAATCTCTACGTTTCATGATTCATGCCATTTATTCAAACATATACAAATTTTCAACATAGGCACCGCTTCGAACAAGATTTTCAACCGCTTTCTTATTGATTCAAACAGCAAGTTACAGTGTAATAATTAAAAAAACCTAGATTATTTTCGAATCTGGTTGAGAATCAAAATTAATTCCAACACGCATTCAATACAAAAATCCTACATAATATTATATTCTTATATCGAAACTTCTATCGAACCCAGGCACTTCGTTCGTTTGACAGTTGGTCCTGTAGCAGCCCTACAAGCGCTATCTCCCTGATATATTGAGGATGGTTCTAATTATTAAAATATCTTTAAGTGATTTACGACCTATGCGATAATGTTAGGTCAAGGCTGATTTATCTAACCCCAGATTTATATAACGTCGTAAGATACGTCATTAGATTCATTTGTTTCATTCTCTGTTTAATTAATAGTTATTTAGTTACGTCTTTGCCACATTCTAAGTAACTAATACTGTATGTAAAGGTAAAATACGATTACGAATAAAAATATCAAAAGTAAAACATTATTGGAATAGAAAAAACACATTTAAAATAACAACCTATCTATTTTGTCTATGTTACTCTATAGACTATTCCGATAAGTAAGTTTTAACCGTCTTCGAAAATTTTTAATGTCGTTCTTTGTAGAGGATAGGTCAAAGTTAAAATAAATTAGTACTTAAAATTATTTTTTAAAACATGTAACAAATACTTGTTTATTATGTAGGCTATAACACGCCTGCATTACAAAATAACTATTTATTGCAAAAAGCCGTTTATCTAAAACATGGACAGATCCAATTTTCATATCTTTCAAAGATGTCGGGAAAAAATCGTAAACCTGATTCCCATATCTGTCTCAATTGTAAAACATTTTCAAGTAAATGCAACTCAGTTTTGAATATAACATTCTTTGTTTTGCAGTTTTTGGAGATTGTTATGCCCACAAACGGTCGTATGCTGACTGTTGGGAGATCTTTGGTTACTTGTAAAGAATAAACTTTTTCCGTTGTCTGTATAGAAGGATACATTAAAAAGCATTTTTTAAAAAAGAAAAGTTTTACCTCTTTTTGTTCTTTTTCTCTTAAGAATAAAGAACTTTGAACTTCCAAATTTAAATGGTACTCCGCCCCAATGTCGCTAAAAGATATTTTTCACATATACCGAGGACTCATCATTTATTGTATAGCCGCTAACAACAATGGGTATTTATAAGAGTTTTATCGGAAAATTCATTCATTGCAGTACTCCGTGCCGTGCCCCGGGATACCAATTTCCCGGAAAATTAAATTTTCCGTTACCGGAAAAAGTTAAGGCCCCGAACGGTACTTGTACGTTTTTATTCTACGGCCGGTAGTACGGGGTTTTACAACTATCGTAATTAAATATAGAACGTTCTATTTAAGATACCTACGTTCTTTTGGAACCGGTTCTTCAGGTCGTAGAAAATAAAAAATGTAGGTCTGGACGAATTTTTTTGTACTTTCATTTATTTTATTTTTTTTGTAGTATTGGGTAAGTGAGTATAAGGCTTGTTGAAATCCTATAATTTTTACTAGCTTTCTACCCAGCGGCTTCGCCCGCTTCCCCAGGGAACTATTCCCGACTGGATAAAAAGTAGCCTTAATGTAATTCTGATATATAGCTACATGTCTGCCAAGTTCATCAAAATCCTTGCGCCAGTTGGATACGTGAGATATGTGCAAACGGACAAATTCAAACATACAAATCATACAGAACAGTAAATTTTTTTTTGTTCGAATTCTTTTTTTTTCTAGTAACCCACAAGATATTTTGTTTTGTAAAAAATATTTAATGTACATGGCACAATTTTTTAACACTTTTTATTATATGTATAATATAGATACTCTTCCACCCTCTCTCCCAGTTCAAAAATTCACTGTTCAAACACAGACTTAAGCAAACGTGAAGTAATATCACCGTGAAATACAAAGGATTACCAAAATACCAGGGACAATTATAACATAAATATTGAAAACGGCAGTAACGCACGGTCGGATTTAACGTTATATTACGAAATTTAAGCCGGTATAAACAGATTTCGAGCGTACCCGGGTAATCCACGATATATTAAAAGTCGTCTGCTAAGCTCTTACGATACCACGAGGCTTGTTCAAGGAGAAAATACCGTGAAATAATATTCTTTGAATTAATTCCATTCATGGATTGGAAACAACCTAAACTGTTGTTTCAATTATTACACTGAAAATTGAAAAAAATAAATAAATAATAGCTTTTTTCCTATATTTTTCTTTTTTCAATTATTTTCAGTCTACCACAGATCTAACTAACGTGTATAAAGCTTCAGGACCCCACATAAGCAACAGTAAAAGAACTGTTTTTTTTTCATAAAGTGTATCGTGAAAATTCGCGCACCTTTTCAGTATGATCCAAACACGAAGTAAAATCTGTCTATCAATTCGACATGTGACCTAAATATATTTTTTCTAAGACTTTTATTCGTAAGATTTTACAATTTAAACCGTTTTGCATATCGTACCTAATGTCCGTCTTACATTTTTTCATTCGCGTAAATATTTAATGAAACATAAGTTTTTTTCAACGTAGACAGAGATAACATGTAAATGCGATGGAACTTTTGATATATTGACATGTGACATGAATTAATTCACAACTGTTACTTATGTATATTTTATTATGTAGAACAAAGACATTTAAAGCGTTATTATGTTTTTTTATTAAGATTATTTCATTTTGGGAATAATTTATTCTTTGGTCGTTACATTTCAAATCGATAGATGTGTGGGTTTTGATATATTCTAAAAAAAAAAATAGGTTCTGATTTACGTCTATTTAAATAATATTTCCTTAAAACTCGCCTATAAAAGGCATTCAATCGTCTATAAGAAAAAACGAAAAATCATTTACAGAATACCATATTTCACGCTAAGCAGGGTTGTTTGCATTTTGCTCCATTCTTTTGTTTAGCAAACTTTTGAAACACGAACATCGATTCTCAAATGCATCCACGGCTTTTCTATTTATAAATAAATATTACAGTAAAAAGGTACTTTAAGTTTCATTTTGCTCCACGAATAATTTAAATAGAAAATTATTTTAATATTTTATGTCTCAATGTTCCCCACGTAAAAAGCAACGAAATATTAAAGTTTCATTTTCTTCCATAACATCTTGCTGAGGTACAGTCGGTATAAAAATGTTATGCCATCGTGACAACTGAATAAGGATAAGTGGTTTATTCTTTAAACGCATATACGATGAAACATTAAGATCAGCATAAAGGTTTTGTATTAAATATCGATGGACATTCAACTATAAGTACTAGGGAATCATAACTGAATTGGAAGTAAGAATGTATAAGGGAAGTTACCTTAGCGGAAGATAATGATCCAATTTCAACCCTTATAAATTTATTTGTGACCATTATTTCGCTAAGGTAAGTCGCCTTATACATCTACTTCCAATTCAGTTATGATTCCCTAGTACTTATAGTTTGAATGTCCATCGATATTTAATACAAACCTTTATGCTGATCTAAATGTTTCATCGTATATGCGTTTAAAAATAAACCACTTCATTCGCTTATTCAGTTGTCACGATCATAAGACATTTTTAGTACGACTGTAACCTCAGCAAGATGTTTATGAAGAAAATGAACTTTAA